>RXID01016592.1:0-54136 GCA_005019695.1 Trichopus zeylanicus subsp. travancoricus
CTAGTTGTAGAAGTGGTAGTAGTATTAGTAGTACTTGTAGTAATAGAAGTATTAGTAGTTGTAGTAGTAGTAGTAGTAATACTAGTTGTAGTAGTAGCAGCAGCAGCAGTAGGAGGAGTAGTAGTAGTAGGAGGAGGAGGAGGAGGAGTAGTAGTAGTAGTAGTTGTCGTAGTTATAATAGTAGTAGCTGTAGCAATTGTAGTAGTAGTAGCAATTGCAATAGTAGTAATAGCAGTTGTAGTTGTAGGGGAGTAGTAGCAGGAATAATACCAGTAGTAGTAGTAGTAGGAGGAGTTGTAGTACCAGTGTGAATAGTAGTAGTAGTAGTAGTAGCAATCATAGTAGGAGTAGTTGCAATACTGGCCGGAGGAGTAGCAATAGTTGTAGTAGTAAGATTAGCCGTAGTTGCAGTATTAGTAGTAGTTGTAGTAGATTACTAGTAGTAGTAGTTTGGTAGTACAAGGAATAGTCATAGCAGTGGTAGTGGTAGCAGTAGTAGTAGTGGCAGAAGTGGTAGTAGTAGTAGCAATTGTAGCAGAAGTAGTAGTTCTCTTTCTAGCAGTAGTAGTAATAGAAGTAGTAGTAGGAGTAGCAGCAGGCGTAGTCGTAGCAGTAGCAGTAGATGTGGTAGTTGTATTTGTAATAGGAGAAGTTATACTAGCAGCAGTTGTAAGAGGAGTAGTAGTAGGAGTTGGAGTAGTAGAAGCAACAGTAGTGTAGTAGTAGTAGTTGTAGTATTAACAGTAGTAGAGGTAGTATTTGTAGTAGAAGTAGTAGTATCAGTAGTATTTGCTGTCGGAATATTAGCAGTAGTAGTTGTAGCAGTAGCAATAGTATTAGTTATAGTACTAATAGCAGTAGTGGTAGCATTAGCAATAGTGGCAATAGCAACAGTAGTAGATCTAGTAGTAGTATTATTGGTAGTAGTAGTCATTGTAGTAGTGGTAAGAGCAGTAGTTGTAGCAGCAGTAGCAGTTGCAATTGTGGTAGTACTAGTTGTAGCAATTGCGGCAGTAGTAGTGTCGGTGCCAATAGTATCAGTTGCAGTAGTAGTAGTAGCAGTAGTAGCAGCGGTAGTAGTAGTAGCAGTAGCCATAGTAGTAGTAGTCATAGTACTAGTAGTAGAAGCTTTAGTAGTATTTGCAATAGCAGTTGCACTAGTAACAGTAGTTGTAGTAGGCTTAGTAGTAGTGGCAGCAGCATTACTAGAAGTAGCAGTAATGGTAGCTGTAGTAGTTGCACAAGTGGCTGCAGTAGCAGTTGCTAGAGTAATAGTAGTAGTAATAGTAGTAGTAGTGGTAATAGTTGTAGTAGTTATAGGAGTAGTACTAATTGTAATAATAGTAATAGTAGCCGTTATAGTAGTAGGAGTAACAGGAGTAGTAGCAATAGTAGTAGCGGTAGTAGTAGTTGCAACAGTTGTAGTAATAACAGAAGTAGTAGTAGGGGGAGTAGTTGTAGTAGTAAGAGCAGTAGTAGTAGCAAGTTTTAGTAGTAGTAGCAGTGGTAGTAGTAGTATTAGTAGTAGTTGAAGGAGTAGTAGTTGTAGCAGAAGTAGTAGTGGTAGAAGTTGTAATAGCTGTAGTAGTAGTAATAGTATTAGCAGTAGCAGTTGTGGTAGTAGCAGGACTAGTAGTGGTAATAGCAATAGTAGTAGTAGTAGCAATAGTAGCACTAGTATTAGCAACAGTAGTAGTAGTAGTCGTAATACCAGAGGTAGCTGTAGGGTGAGTGGTAGCCGTAGTGATAGCAGCAGTACTAGTAAGTAGAAGTAGGAGTAGTAGTGTCAGCAGTAGTTGTTGTTGTTGTAGTATTTGTAGTAGTCGAAGTAGTGGTAGCTCTAGTTGTAGTTGTACTAATAGTGCTAGTAGTAGCCATAGTTATAGGAGTTGTAGCAATAGTAGTAGTTGTTATGGTAGTAGCAGTAGAAGTAGAAGTTCTAGTAGCATTAGTAATACTAGTAGTAGTACAAGTAGTAGTACTATTTAGTTGTTCTAGTAGTAGTAGTAGTAGAAGTAGTAGTAGTGGTATTGGTCGTAGTAGTAATAGTAGGAATCGGTGTAGGAGTAGGAGTGGTAGTCGGAGCAGCAGTACTAGTAGTAGGAGGAGGAGGAGTAGTAGTAGTTGTAGTAGTGGTAGTAGCTGTAGTAGTAGTTGTAGCAGTAATTGTAATAGTAGTAGCAGTAGCAATTGTAGTAGTAGTAGTAGTAGTAGTAGTAGTAGTAGTAGTAGTAACAGTAGCAATAGTAGTAGTAGTAGTAGAAATTGTATGAGCAGCAGCAGCAGTAGTAGTAATAGCAGAAGTAGTACTAGCAGTAGTAATAGTAGTGATATTAGTAGTAGTAGCAGTAGCTGTTGTAGTAGTGGTAATCTTGGAGGTAATAGTAGTAGTTGTAGTTGTAGAAGCAACAGTAGCAGTTGTAGTAATAGTAGTAGCACTAGTTGAAGTAGCAGCTGTAGTAGTAGTAGTAGTAATAGTAATAGTAGTAGTAGTAGTAGTAGAAGTAGTCGCAATAGTAGTAGTTGTAGTGGAAGTGGTAGTATCTGTCATGGTAGTAGTAGTAGCAATAGTAGTATGAGTAGTTGTAGTTGTAGTAATAGTAGAAGTTGTTTTAGTAGTAGCGTAGTTGTTGTAGTAGTAGTAGTGGTAGTAGTAGTAGAGGTTGTAGTAGTAACAGTAGTCGTAGTAGTAGTCATTATTGCAAGAGTTGTAGGATAGTAGTAGTAGTAGTAGTAGTAGCACTTGTTGTTCTTGTAGTAGTAGTTGTAGGAGCAGTAGTTGTAGTTGTAGCTGTAGCAATATTAGTACTAGTAGTAGAAGCAGTAGCCGATGTAGTAGTAGTAGTAGTAGTGGTATTAGCAGTAGTTGAAGTAATTGTAGTAGAAGTTACGACAATAGTAGAGTAGTAGCTGTGAGCAGCAGTAGCAGCCATACTAATAGTAGTAGTTGTAGTAATAGGAGTAGCAGTAGTAGACGTAGTAGCAGTTGTAGTAGTGGAAGCCGAAGTAACAGTAGTTGCCATAGTAGTAGTAGTTGTAGAAGTAGTGGCAGTAGTGGTAGTAGTTGGAGTTGTAGTAGTTGTTGTAGCAGTAGCAGTAGCGGTAGTACTAGTAGTAGCCGAAGTAGTAGTAGCAGCCGTAGTTCTAGTAGTTGAAATAGTAGTGTTGGATTAGCAATTATAGTAGAAGTTGTAATAGTAGTAGAAGTAGTAGTTGTAGCAGTGGTAATATCAGTCGTACCAGCTGCAGTAGTTATAGTAGTAGTAGTAACAGTAGTAGTTGTAGTGGTAGTAGTAGTTGTTGTAGTTGTAGTTGTTCTCGTATGAGTAGTTTTAGTAGCAGTAGCAATTGTAGTAGTAGTAGAAGCGGTAGCAGGCGCAATAGTACTAGCATAGTAGTAGTAGAAGTAGTAGTAGTAATACTAGTTGCGGTAGTAGTAGAAGTGTCATTAGTCGTTGTAGCAGCAGCAGTAGTAACAATAATATTAGTATTATTAGTTCCAATAGTTGTACCAGAAGTAGTAGTAGTCGGATAAGTAGTAGTTGTAGCAGTTGTAGCAGTAGTAGTAGTAGTAGCAGCAGTAGTAGTAGTAGTAGTTATTATAATCGTAGGCATAGGAGTAGAAGAAATAGTATCAATAGTTATAGTATTCAGAGCAGTAGTGGTGGTAGTAGTAGCAGCAGCAGTTGTTGTAGTAGTATTAGTAGTAGTAGCAGTAGTTGTAGTTGTCGTTGCAATTGTAGCAGTGGTAGTAGCAGTAGAAGTAGCAGTTCTAATGGTAGTAGTAGTCGTAGAAGTAGGAGAGTAGCAGTAGTTGTAGCAGCAGCAACAGAAGTAGTTGCAGTAGTAGTAAAAGTAGTAATAGTAGAAATAGTAGTAGTAGTAGTAGTAACAGCAGTAGCTGTTGCAATAGTAGTTGTAGTAGTATTGGATGTAGTGGTAGCAGGACTAGTAGTAGTAATAGCAATAGCAGAAGTGGCAACAGGGGTAGTAGGACTAGTCGTAATAGTAGTAGCAGTAATAGCGATAATAGTAGTAGTAGTCATAATAGTAGTAGTAGTAGTAGCGATAATAGCAGTAGTAGTCACAGTAGCACTAGTAGTAGCAACAACAGTAGTAGTAGCGTAAGTACTAGTAGAATTAGTAGCAACGCTAGTAGCAATAGTAGAAGTAGTTGTTGTAGTAGTACTCAGAGATGAAGTAGTAGTATTACTATTAGTTGTAGTAGTAGCAACAGTAGCAGTAGTCGCAAAACTACTAGTAGCATTGGTAATAGTACCATTAGTAGTAGTAGTAGAACTTGTTGTAGGAGTAGTAAGAATAATAGCAGTAGGAGCAATATTAGTAGTAGTTGTAGTAGCAGCAGTTAGTATTAGTAGTAGTTATAGTAGTAGTAGCAGTAATATCACTTGCAGTAGTAGCAGCAGTAGTAGTAGTATTAGCTGCAGTAGCTACAGCAGTATTAGTAATAGTAGTAATAGTTATCATTGTAGCAATAATAGGAGTAGTAGCAGTAGTAGTAATAGTAGTAGCAGAAGTTATAGTAGTAGTAGTAGTAGTAGCAGCAGCAGCAACAGCAGTAGTAGTAGTAGTAGTAGTGGTAGTAGTAGTAATAGTAGTAGCAGTAGTAGTCGTAGCAGTAGTTACCATAGTAGTATAAGTTATAGTAGAAGTAATTGTAGTAGAAGTAGGAGGGGGAGTAGTAGTAGTAGCAGCAGGAGTAGTAGTAGTAATAATACAAGTAGTAGCAGCAGTACTAGTAGTAGCAACAGCAGTAGTAGTTGTAGTAGTAAAACTAGTAGTAGTAGTAGTAGTAGAAGCAATAGTATTTGCAGCAGGAGTAGTAGTAGTAGTAATCTTTGTAGTTCTACTACAAGTAGTAGCAGTGATAGTGGTAGCAGCTGTAATATTAGTAGTAGGAGGAGGAGGAACAGTAGTAGTAGTAACAGAAGTAGTAGCAGTATTAATAGTAGTGGGAGAAGCATTAGTAGTTGCAGTAATAGTAGCAGTGGTAGAGGAAGTAGTGTAGCAGTAGTCGTAGCACAAGTAGTAGGGGTAGTGGTAGTAATAGTAGCAGTTGGTGTACTAGTTGTTGTTGTTTTAGTAGTACTAGTAGTATCAGTAGTAGCCTTAGTAGTAGTAGTAACAGAAGTAGTAGAAGTAATAGCAGTAGTAGTATCTATAGTGGTACTAGTAGTAGTAGCAGTAGCTATAGTAGTCACAGCAGTAGTTGTAGTAGCTGTAGTAGTAGTCGTAGTAGTAGTGGTAGTAGTAGTAGCATCGGTTGTAGTAGTAGCTGTAGTAGTAGTAGTAGTAGTATTCGTTATACTAGAAGTAGTAGAAGTAGAAGTAGTAGTGATAATAATTAAGATAGTAGTAGTAGTTGGAGTAAAAGGAGTAATAGTAGTAGTAGTAGCATAAGGAGTAGTAGTAGTAAAGCAGTACTAGTAGTAGTAGTTATTGTGGCAGTAGTAGTAGTAGTCAGAGTAGGAGTTGTAGTATGAATTGGTGTAGGAGAATGAGGATTAGAAGGTGTAGTATTAGGAGTAGTAGTAGCCGTAGTAGTAGTAGTAATATTAGTAGCTGTAGTAGTACCAGTAGTAGTAGTAGCAGTAGTTGCAGTAGTAGTAGCACTTGTAGCACTAGTAGCAGTAGTAGCAGGAGTAGTAGTAACATTAGTTGCAGCAAGAGAAGTAGCAGTCGCAGCAGTAGTAGTAGTAGTAGCGGTAGTAGTAGCAGTAGTAGCAGAAGTAGCAATGGAAGTAGCAGTAGTACGAGAAGTAGTAGGAGTAGTTCTATTGGTAGTAGTAGCAACAACAACAGCTGTAACAGAAGTAGAAGTTGTAGTAGTATTATTATTAGTAGTAGTAGGAGGAGGAGTAATAGCGGCAGGTGTAATAGTAGTAGTAGTAGCAGTCATAGTAGTATAAGTAGTAGTTGTAGTAGTTGTAGCCCAATTAGTAGCAACAACAACAACAACAATAACAGTAGTGGTAGTAGCAGTTGTAGTAGTAGTAGGAGCAGAAGTAATAGTAGCCATAGTAGTAGCCGTAGTAGTAGCAGAAGCAGTAGTGGTAGTGGAAGTAGCAGTAGTAGTAGTAGGAGAAGTTGTTGTAGTAGAAGTAGTAGTAGTAATAGTAGTAGTAGTAGTAGTAGCAGTAGTAGTAGTAGCAGTAGTAGTAGTACCAGCAGTAGTAGTAGTAGTCATAGTCATAGAAGCAGCAGTAGTAGCAGGCGTTGTAGTAGTAGCACTAGCAGTAGTATAGGTAGTAGTAGCCGTAGTCGTAGTAGTTGCAGAAGTACAATTAGTAGTAACAATAGTAGTAATATTAGTAGAAGTAGTAGTAGTAGTAGTAGTAGTAACAGTAGTAGTTGCAGTAGCAGTAGTTATTATAGCAACTGTAGTAGTAGTAGGAGGAGAAGACATAGTAGTAGTAGCAGGATTAGCAGTAGTAGTAGTTGTTGCAACTGTTGTAGGAGTAGTAGTACAATAGTAGTTGTAGTAGTATTAGCAGTAGTTCCAGTAGTAGCAATAGTAGCAGCCGCTATTGTAATCGAAGTGATGGTAGCAGTAGGAGGAGAAGTAGCAGTAGTAGTTGTTGAAGCCGTAATAGCAGCAGTAGCAGTAGTAAAAGTAGTAGTAGTATTTGCAATTGTTGTAGTAGTAGCAGTAGTTGTAGTAGTAGCAGCAGTAGCAGTAGTAGTAGGTGACGTAGAAGTAGTTATTATTGTAGGAGAAGCAACAGTAGTAGTAGCCGCTGTAGTAGTAGTTATAATAGTAGTACTAGCAATAGCAATAGTTGTAAAAGTAGTTGTAGTAGTAAAGTAGCAATGGTAGCAGTAGTAGCAGTAGAAGCATGAGTAGCTACATTAGTTGTAATAGTAGTAGTAGCAGAAGCAATAGTAGCAATAGTAGCAGTAGTAGTAGCAATAGTGCTACCAGTAGCAGCTGTTGAAGTAGCAGCAGTAGTAGTAGTAGTGGGAGAAGTCATAGTAGTGGTAGTAGTGGTAGTGACAACAACAACAATAATAGAAGTAGTAGTAGTAGTAGTGGCTACATCAGTAACAACAACAGAAGTAGTATTGCTAGGACTATTTGTAGTAGTATTAGTTGCACAGTAGCAGTAGTAATAGTAGTTGTTGTAGCGGTAGTAGGAGTAGTGGTATTTGTAGTGGTAGTAGGAGTAGAAGCGGGAGTAGTAGCAATAGTAGTGGAAGAAGTGGTGGTTATTTTAGTAGTAGGACAAGTCGTACCAACATTAGTTGTAAGAGGACTAGTAGTCAGAGTAGTGGTAGTAGCAATAATAGCAGAAGTAGCAATAGCATTAGTAGCAATACTAGAAGTAGTAGTAGTAGTAGTGGTAGCAATAGTATTAGCAATAGTAGTAAAAGTAATGGTAGTAGCAGCAGTAATAGTAGCATCTGTGGTAATAGTAGCAATAGTAGTAGTTGTAGCAGTTGTAGTATTAGTAGTAGTAGGCAGTAGCGATAGTTGCAGTAGCAATACTATTAGCTATAGTAGTAATTGCAATAGTAGTAGCATTACTAGTAGTAAGAGTAGTAGCAGTCGTAGCCATTATTGTAGTAGTATTTGCAGTAGCGTAAGTAGCAGTGGTAGTAGCAATAGTAGTAGTAGTAGTACTAATAGTAGGAGTAGTAGTAGTAGAAGCAGTTGTAGTAGTAGAAGAAGAAGTAGTAGTGGTAGAAGCAGTTGTAGTAGTTGGAGTAGTAGAAGCAATTGTAGTAGTTGTAGCGGTAGTAGAAGAAGTAGAAGCAGTTGTAGTAGCAGTAGAAGGAGTTGTAGTAGTTGTAGCAGTAGCAATAGTGGTAGTGGTAGTAATAGTAGGAGTAGTAGCACTAGTAGAGTAGTAGTACAAGTGGCAGCTGGAGCAACAGCAGTAGTAGTAGTAGTAGTGGCTACTGTAATAGTAGGAGTAGTGGTAATAGTAGTAATAATAGTAGTAGCTGTTGTAGTAGCAGTATTATTAGTAGTAGTAGCATGCATAGTACTAGTAGCAGTTGTAGCAGTAGTAGTTGTATTGTAGCAGTAGTAGTAGGAATAAGTAGTAGTAGTAGCTGTAAGAGTAGTAGTAGTAGTAGTAGTAGTAGTAGTAGTCATAGTGAGTAGTAGTAGTAGTTGTTGTTGTTGTTGTTGCAGTAGGAGTAATAGCAGCGGCAACAGCATAAGTAGTCGGAGTAGTAGTACTACTAGTAGTAGTAGTTGTTGTTGTAGTAATAACAGTAGCAGTAGTAGCTATAGTAGTTGTAGTAATAACAATAGCAGCAGTAGTAGTAGCAGCAGTCGCAGTTGTAATAGTGGTAGTGGCAGTAGCAGTATTAGTAGTAGTCATAGTTGTAGTAGCAGTAGTAGCAGTAGTCACCAAAACAGTAATTCCAGAGACAATAGTATTAGTTGTTGTAGTAGTAGTAGTAGTAGAAGCAGTAGCAGTAGTAGCGATACAAGTATTATGGGTATTAGTAACACTAGTAGCAGCAGTAGTAGTAGTACGAGCAGCAGTAGTGATAGTAGTAGTAGTAGTACCAGTAGTAGTCGTACTTGCAAAAGGAGGAGTAGTAGTTGTTGCAATAGTAGCATTAGTGGTAGTAGGAGAAGCAGTAGTGGCAATAGCATTAGTAATATGAGTCAAAGTAGTAGTTGTTCAAGTAGTAGTAGGTGCATTAGTCGTAGTAGCAAGTAGTAGAAGAAATAGTAGGGGTAGTATCAATAATAGAAGTAGTAGCAGTAATAGTAGAAGTAGTAACAGTAGTAGTAGTAGCAGTTGTAGTAGTAGTAGAATTAGTAGCAGCAGTAGTAGTAGTAGCAGCAAAAGTAGGGCAAGTAGTAGGAGTGGTTGTACTAGTAGCAGCGGCAGCAGCAGCATAGCTAACAGAAGTATCAATAGTAGCAGTAGTAGCAATAGTTGTTGTAGTAGTAGGAGCAGTAGTCACTGTAGTACTAGTGGTAGTTGTAGTCATAGGAGTAGCTATAGTAGTAGTAGTTGTTGGACGCGTAGTAGTCATAGTAGTAGTGAGAGTAGTATTAGTAGTAGTGGTACTAGTAGCAGTAGTTGTAGCAATAGAAAGAGTAACAGTTGAGACAGTATTAGAATTAGTAGTCACTGTAGTAGTAGTAGGAGTAGTCATTATAGTAGTAGCTGTTGTTGTAGTCATAGTAGCAGTGGTAGTAGTGGTTGTAGTAGTTGTAGCAGTGGTAGGAGTAGTTGCAGTAGCAGTAGTTGGAGTAGTGGCAGTAGAAGTAGTAGTAGTAGTTCCAATGGTAGTTGCTGTAGTAGTAGTTATTGTAGCAGCAACATCAACAGTAGCAGTTGTAGTAGTATTAGTAGTCGTAGTAGGATTTGCGATAGGAGTAGTAGCAGTTGTAGAAGCTGCAGCAGCAGCAGCCGTAGTAGTACTAGCAGAAGTAGTAGGAGTAGCAGTAGCAATAGTACTAGCTATAATAGTAGAAGTATTAGAAGTAGAAGTTGTAGTAGTAGTTGTAGTAGCAGTTGCTGTGGCAATTATGGTAGTTGTTGGAGTAGTAGTTATATTAGTAGTAGTAGTAACAGTTGTTGTTGTTGTAGTAGCAATAGTAGTTGTTGTGGTAGAGGTAGCAGTAGCAGTAGTAGGACTTGCGACAGTAGTAGTAGCAGTAGTAGAAGTAAATGTAGGAATAGAAGTAGTTGTAGTAGTAGTAGCAGTAGTAGTAGTCGCAATAGTAGTGGTAGTAGCAGTAGTAGTAGTAGTTATTGTAGCAATAGTAGTAGTAGCATAGCTCTAGCATTCATAAGAGTTGCGATAGTAGTAGTATGAGCTATAGTAGTAGTAGTAGCAGTAGTTCTAGAAGGAGGAGGAGTAGTAATAGTTTTAGCAATAGCAGCAGTAGCTGTTGTAGTAGCAGTAGCAGCAGGAGTAGTAGTAGTAGTACTAGTTTAAGTAGGTGATGGAGTAGTAGTAGTAGTAGTAGCAGAAGTAGTAGTAGCAATAGTGGTAGTGGCAGCTATAACAATAGTGGTTGGAGTAGCAACAGCCATATCAGTAGTAGTAGCAGTTGTTGTTGTTGTGGTAGGAGTAGTAGTTGTAGCAATTTAAGTAGTTGTTATACCAGTAGTAGTAGTAGTTGCAGTAGCAATTTTAGTTGTGGTAGTAGTAGAGGTAGTGGTTGTCACAGTAGTAGTAGAAGTAGTAATAGTAGTAATAGTAGTAGTACCAGTAGCTATAGTAGTAGAAGCAGTAGTCATAGTATTTAGTGGAGGTAGTAATAGAAGTTGTTGTAGTAGTACTTGTAGTAGTAGTAGTAGTAATAGTAGTAGTAGTAACACTCCTAGTAGTAGTACTTGTTGTAGCAATAGTAGTCGTGGTTGTAGTAGCTATTGTAGTTGTCGCAAAAGTAGTAGTAGTCGTAGTAGTAGTAGGTGTAGAGCAGCAGGAGTAGTAATAGTAGTAGCAGCAAAAGCAAGAGTAGCAGTAGTAGTAGTAGAAGTGCTAGTATTTGTGGAAGTAGTATTAGTAGTAGTAAGCGTGGTTGTAGTAGTAGCGGTAGTAGCGGTAGCAGTAGTAATAGTAGTCGTTGTAGTAGCAATACAAGTAGCAGTCGTCGCAGTAATAGTTAGAGTAGTAGTAGAGGTTGTTAGCATTGCAAAAGTAGTGGCGGTACTAGTAGTTGTTGCTGTAGTAGTAGTAGAAGTAGCAGAAGTAGTCTTAGTAGTAGTAAGGGTGGTAGCTATTGTAGCGGTAACAGCGGTAGGAGCAGTAATAGCAGTTGTAGTAGTAGTTGTAGTAGTAGTGGTAGTACTAGCAGTAGAAGTAGTATTAGTAGTAATTATAGCAGTAATAGTAGTAGAAGCAGTAGTAGCCATTGCAGAAGTAATTGTAGTAGTAGTAGAAGCAGTAGTAACTGCCATTGCAAAAGTAGAAGTTGTAGAAGTAGTTGTGGTACTAGTGGTAGAAGTAGTAGTAGTAGTAGTATTAGTAGTATTAAGAGAAGAAGTAGTAGTAGCAGCAGTCATTGTAGCGATAGTAGTAGCAGTAGTAGCTAAAGTAGTAGCAATGGTAGTAGTAGTTGTTGTAGTAGTAGCAATAGCAGTAGTTAGCAGCAGCAGCTGTGGTAGAAGTAGTAGTAGTAGTAGTAGAAGCAAAAGTAATAGTTGTAGCAGTAGCAGAAGTAGTAGTAGTAGTAGCAACAATATCCGTAGTTGTAACAGTCATAGTATTGGGAGCAACAGAGGGAGTAAAAGTAGTAGTAGCAGTGGCAATAGTAGTAGTAGAAGCAGTTGTAGCAGTAATAGTATTAGCAGTAGAAGTGGCAATAGTTGTAGTAGTAGTAATAGTAGTGGAAGTACTATCCGTAATAGAAGTAGTATTAGAAACAAAGGTAGTTGTGGTAGTTGTAGTTGTAGTACTACTAGTAGCTGTAGCAGCAGCGTCAACAGAAGTAGAAGTAGTCATAGTAGTTGTAGTAGTAGTCGTATTCATTGTAGTATTAGTTGTCACAGTAGTTGTACTAGTAGTCTAGTAGTAGTAGTAGTAACCAAAGTTGTAGTACCATTAGTTGTTGCAATAGCAGTAGTAGTAGTAATAGTAGTGAGAGAAGTAGTAGTAATTGCAGTAGTTGTAGCAGCAGTAGTAGTAATAATAGTGGTAGCAATAGAAGTAGTAATAGTAGTGACAATAGCAGTAGTAATACTAGTCATAGCAATAGTAGTAGTAGTAGTAGCAGTAGCCATTGTAGTAGTTGTAGTAGTTGTAGTAATAGCAGTAGTAGGAGAACAAGTAGTAGTAGCGATAGCAATAGTAGTAGTAATAGTTGAACCGAATGTTGTCGAAGTAGTTGGAGTAGTAGTAGAAGCAGCAGTAGTTGTAGTAGTGGCAATAGTAATAGTAGTTGTAGTAGTAGAAGTTGTAGCAATTGAAGCAGATGTTGCAGTAGTAGTGGTAGTCGTAGTAGAAGCAGTAGCAGTAGTAGTAGTAGTAGTAGTAGTACTAGAAGTAGTAGTAACTGAAGTCGTAGTAGTATTAGTTGTAGCAACAACAGCAGTAGTAGTAACAGTAGTCGGAGAAGTAGTAGTATTTGTAGTAGTAATAGCAGTGATAGAAATAATAATAGTAGTTGCAACAGAAGTGGCAGTAGTAGTAGCGATAGTAGTAGTACTATCACTAAAAGTTGCAATAGTAGTAGTAGTGGTAGTAGTGCAATAGCAGCAGTATTAGTAGTAAATGTAGTCATGGTAGTTGTAGTAGTAGTAGTAGCAGTAGTCATTATAGCAGTTATAGTAGTTGTAGTAATGGTAATAGTTGGAGAACAACTAGTAGCAGTGAAAGTAGTAGTAGTAGTAATAGTATCAGTAGTAGTAATAGAAGTAGATGTCGTCGTAGTAGTTGGAGCGATAGTAGAAGCAGCAATAGTTGTAGTAGTGGCAATATTAACAGTAGTAGTAGTTGTTGTTGTTGTTGTCGCACTTGCAGTAGATGTGGCTGTAGTACGCGTAGCAGTAGTAGAACTAGTAGTGGTTGTAGCAGTAGTAGCAGTAGTAGTGTTAGGAGTAGTATTGTTAGTTGTTGTTGTTGTAGTAGTAGTAGTAGTAGCTGTAGTGGTAGTAGTAGTAGTAGTAATAGTAGTAGTAGTAGCACTAGTTGAAGAAGGTGTAGTAGTAGTAGTAGTAACAGTAGCAGTGGTAGGAGTAGTAGCCGCAGCATTAGTAGTAGGAGTAGCAGCTGTCGTAGTAGTAGTAGTACTAGTAGTTGTAGTAGGTGTTGTACCAGTAGCATTAGTAGCAGTAGTTGCAGTTATAGTAGTGGTAATAGTAGAGGGAATGGTAGTAGCAGTAGCAGTAGCAGTAGTTGTAGTATTTAGTAGTGGTAGTCGTAGTAGTTGGAGTAGTAGTTGTGGTAGTAGTAGTTGTTGTTGTAGCAGTTGTTGTAGTAGGGGGAGTAGCAGAAGTACTAGTAGTAGCAGTAGTAGCAATATTACCAGTGTTAGGAGTAGTACTAGTATTAGGAATAGTACTTGTTGTAGTAGTTGCTATTGCGGTTGTTGGAGTTATAGTAGTAGTTGTAATAGTAGTCGTACTAGTAGTAGTAGCAACAGTAGTAGTAGCAGTAGTAGCAATTATAGCAGAAGTAGCAATTGTAGCAGTAGTAGAAATTATTGTAGTAGGACTAGCACTAGTAGCATAGAAGTTGTAGTAGTAGTAGTAGCAGCAGCTGCAGCAGCTGCAGCAGTAGTAGTAGTTGTTGCAGCCATAGTAGTAGTAGTGGCAGTAGTAGTAGTAGTAGCAGTAGCAATAGCAGTAGTCGTAGTACTACTAGTAGTAGTATTAGTAGAGTAGCAGTAGCAATAGTAGTAGTAGCTGTAGTAGTAGTAGGAGCAGTAGTAGTAGTTGTTGTAGTAGTAGTAAGAAGTAGCAGTAATAGTTGTTGTTGTCACACTTGTTGTAGTAATGGTAGTAGTAGGAGTAGTAGTAAGCAGTAGTTGTATTAGTTGTAGTTGTTGTGAGTAATAGTAGCAAGAGTAGTAGTTGTTGTAATAGTAGGAGTAATAGCGGTAGCCATAGTTGTAGTTGTTGTAGTAGTAGTAGTAGTAGCCAAAGTAGTAGGGGCACTAGCAGCGACAATAGTAGTAGTAGTAGTGGTAGTAGCTGTTGTAGTAGAGTAGTACTAGCAAAAGTATGAGTGATAGTAGTAGCAGTAGTAGTAGTAGTAATAGTAAAAGTAGTAGTCGTAGTAGTAGTAGTTGTAGTAAAACAAGTAGTAGTAGTAGCTATAATAGTAGTTGTTGTTGTAGCAATAGCAACAGCTGCAACATTAGTAGTACTAGTATTAGTAGTTGTTGTTGTTGTTGTATTGGTGCTAGTGGTAGTAGCAGTAGTTGTAGCAATAGCAGCAGATTTACCAGTAGTAGAAGTAGTTGTTATTGTAGTGGTAGCAGTTATAGTAGCAGTTGTAGTTGCATTAGTAGTGGCCAAAATAATAGTTGTGGCAGTACCAGTAGTTGTAATAGTAGTAGAAGTAGCAGGGATTGTAGCTGTGGTAATAACTATAGTAGCAGTAGTAGTGGCAGTAGCTGTACTTGCAATAGTAGTATTAGTAATAGAAGTAGTAGGAGTAGGTCAAGTAGGAGTAGTAGTAGTATTAGCAGTAGTAGTAACCGTAATAGTAGTAGTAGTAGTAGTAGTAGTAGTAGAGATAGTAGGGGTAGCAGTAGGAGCAATACTAGTCGTAGTAGTAGTACTAGTAGTTGTAGCAGTAGCAGTACTTGTAGTAGCAACATCAACAGTAGTACTAGTAGGAGAATTAGTAGTAGAAGTAGTAGTAGTTATTGTTTTAGTGGTAGTACAAGTAGTTGTAGTAATATTAGTAATAGAAGTTGGCATACTTGTAGTAGTAGTAGTAGCAATAGTAGCAATAGTAGCAGTAGTAAGAGTAGTGGTAGTAGTAATATTTGTAGCAATAGTAGCAGTAGTAGGAGTTGCAGCAGAAGAAGGTGTGCTAGTTAAAGTAGTAGCATTAGTAGTGTTAGTAGTAGAAGTAGTAGTTGTAGTAGTAATAGGTGTAGTTGTAGTTAGAGTAGGAGTAGGAGTAGGAGTGGGAGTAGAAGTAGTAATAGTAGTGGTAGTTATAGTAGCAGTAGTGGTAGTTGGAGTAGCCGTAGGGACAATAATATCAATGGTAGTAGTTGTAGTAGTAGGAGGAGCAGTAATAGTAGTGATAGTAATAGTCATGATAGTAGTAGTAGCAGTAGTAGCAAGTAGTAGTAGTAATAGTGATAGTTGTAGTAGTAGTTGTTGTGGTAGTAGTAGTAGTAATAATGCTAATAGTAGTAGAAGTAAAGGTTGTCATAGTAGGTGAAGTAGCAGTAGTAGTTGCAATAGTAGTTGTAGTGGTAGAAGAAGTTGTAGCAGTAGCATTAGCAGTAGCAGAAGTAGTAATAGCAGTAGTTGCAGGGGGAGTTCTAGCATTTGTAATAGCAGTTGCAATAGTGGTAGCGTAGTAGTAATAGTATTAGAAGAAGTAGTAGTAGCAGTAGTAGTAGTAGTAGTAGTAGTAGTAGAAGTATAGAGAAGTAGTAGTAACAGTAGTAGGAGTAGTAGCAGAAGCAGCAATAGGAGTAGTAGTAGTAGCAGTCGTATTAGGTGTAGTAGCCATAATAGTAGTAGTAGTAGTTGCAGTTCTAGTAGTAATAGTAGTAGTAGTAGTTGTTGTTGTTTTTGTTGTTGTAGCAGCAGCAGTTGTAGTTGCTATTGTAATAGCAGTAATAGTAATAGTAGTGGTAGTAGCAGTAGTATTAGTAGAAGTTGCAGTAGTAGTAGTAGTGGTTGTAGTTGTCGTAGCAGTAGTATTTGCACTCAGTAGTAGTATCAGTAGTAGTAGTAGCAGTGGTACTAGAAGTAGTAGTAGTAGTAGGAGTAGGTGTAGTAGTAGTAATAGTTGTAATAGTAGATGTAGTAGTACCAAAAGTAGTAGCAATAGTAGTATTAGCTGTAGTAGTTGTGGGAGTAGTAGTAGTAGTTGTCGTAGCAGCAAAAGAAGTAGTAGCAGTAGTATTTGTACCAGGAGTAGTAGTACTAGTTGTAGTTGTAGTAGTAGCGATACTAGGAGTGGTTGTAGTAGTAGTGGTGTAGTAGCAATAGCAATTGTAGAAGTAGCAGTAGTAGTAATAGTCGTAATAATAGTAGTAGTTGTAGTAGTAGTAGTATTAATAGTAGTAGCAGTAGCAATAGTAGTAGCAGTCGTAGTAGTTGGAGGAGCAATATCAGTAGTAGCAGTAGCAGTAGCAGTAGTTGTTGTTGTTGTTGTTGTCGTCGTAGTTGTTGTAGTACTTGTAGTAGCAGGAGTAGTAATAAGCAGTAGTTGTAGTAGTTGTATTTGTTGTGAGTAATAGTAGCAGAAGTAGTAGTTGTTACAGTAGTTGTAGTAGTAGTAATAGTAGCAGCAGTAGCGAAAGTAGTAGGGCACTAGCAGTAGTAAGAGTAGTACGAGTAGTGGCAGTAGCTATCGTAGTAAAATAATACTAGTAGCAGTATGAGTAGTAGTATTAGTAGTAGTAGCAGTAGTAGTAGCGTTAGTAGTAGAAATAGTAGTAGTAGTAGTAATTGGTGTAGTTGCAGTTAGAGTAGGAGTAGGAGTAGGAGTAGGGGTAGGAGTGGGACTAGGAGTAGTAATAGTATTAGTAGTTGTAGTAGCAGTAGTCGTAGTTAGAGTTGCAGTAGTGATAGCAATAGCAATGATAGTAGCGATAGTAGTAGTAGGAGTAGTAGTAGTCATGATAGTAATAGTCATTGGTGGTAGTAGTAGTGGTAGTAGTAGTAGCTGTAGTAGTTGTAGTAGTAGTAGCAAGTAGTAGTGGTAGTAGTGATAGTAGTAGTAGCTGCTATTGTGGTATTAGTAGTAGTAGTAACACTAATAGTAGTAGAAGCAGTAGCATTAGCAGTCGCAGAAGTAGTAATAGCAGTTGTAGTAGGGGGAGTAGTAGCATTTGTAATAGCAGTAGCAGTAGTGGTAGTCATAGTTGTAATAGTATTAGTTGAAGTAGAAGTAGTAGCTATTGTAGTAGTAGTTGTTGTAGTAGTAATAGTAGCAGTAGCAGCAATGGGAGTAGTAGCTGTAGCAGTCGTATTAGGTGTAGTAGCAGTAGCAGGAGTTGTAGTAGTAGCAATTGTAGGAGCTGTAGTAGTAGTAGTGGTGGTGGTGGTGGTGGTGGTGGTAGCAGCAACAGTAGTAGTTGCTGTTGTAGTAGCTGTAACAGTAGTAGTAGTGGTTGTAGCAGTAGCATTAGTAGAAGTTGCAATAGTAGTAGTAGTAGTTGTAGTTGTAGAAGCTGTAGTAGTTGTTCTTTTAGTAGTATTAGTAGTAGTAGTAGTGATAGTTCTAATAGTAGTTGTAGTAGTACCAAAAGTAGTTGTAGTAGAAGCAGTAGTGGCAGTAGTAGTATTTGCTATAGTAGTTGTAGGAGTAGTAGTAGCAGGAGTAGAAGTAGTAGTAGTAGTAGTAGCTGCAGAAGAAGCAATAGTTATAGTAGCAATAGTAGCAGTAGTAGCAGTACTAGGAGTTGTAGTAGTAGTAGTATTGTAGTTGTAGTAGCAGTACTAGGAGTGGTTGTAAGAGTAGTGGTGTAGTAGTAGTAGTTGTAGTAGTAGTAGTAGTAGTAATAGCAACAGCAGTTGTAGCTGAAGCAGTAATTGTAGCAATAGTTGTATCTGTAGCTGTACCAATAACAGTAGTTGAGTAGCAGTGCAATTTGAAGTAGCTGTAATAGTAATAGTAGCAGCATTAGTTGTAGTAACTGTAGCAGCAGAAGTAGCAACATTTGTTGTAGTAGTATTTGTTGTAGCAGAAGCAGTGGTAGTGGTAGTAGTAGTAGCAGTAGCAGTTGCAATAGTAGTTGTAGCAGTAGAAAAAGTATAAGTACGAGTAGTAGTAGTAGTAGCAGTTGTTGTAGTAGTACTATTTGTTGTAGTTGTAGTAGTAGTAGAAGAAGCAATTATAGTAGTTATAAGAATAGTAGTAGTGGTAGGATTAGGAGTAGCAGTAGTAGTAGTTGCAGTGGTAGTAGAAGTAGTAGCAACTAGAGCAGCAGTAGTAGTAGTGGACGGAGTAGTAGTGGACGAAGTAGTTATAGTAGTTGTAGCACTAGTAGTTGTAGTAGCATTAGTAGTAGGAGTAGTAGCAGTAGTATCCATAGTAGTAGCAGTAGTAACAGTAGTAGTAGGCATAGTAGTACTAGGGGGTGCATTAGTAGTAGCAGTAGCAGTAGTAGCAATAGTAGTAGTGATAAGTAGCAGTAGTAGTGGTGGTAGTACTATTGCTACAATAATTACTACCATTGCTACTACTACTTCGATTACTACTACTACTACTACTACGACGACTACTACTCCTACTATTACCACTACAATTACGACTACTACTATTATTACTACGAATACTACAACTACTATTACTACTTCTAATGCTAATACTACTCCCACTACGATTACTACTGCGACAACTACTGCTACTATTACTACTACTGCTGCTACTTCTTCTACTATTACTATGACTACTACTACATCTACAACTACTACTACTCCAACTCCTACTACTATAATAACTACAGCTACTCCTACTACTACTAATCCTACTACTACTCCTACTACTACTAGTACAATTACGGCTACCACTATTAGTACCGCAAATACCACTACTACTATTACTACTCCTATTGCTAATACTACTACTGCTACTTCTGCTACTACTACCACCACTACTACTGTTACTACTACTACTACTACTACTACTACTACTACTACTACTACTACTACTACCACTACTACTACTACTACTACTATTACTACAATCGTTATTGCTATTGTGGGTACTACTACTACAACCACGACTACGTCTACAAGTAGAACTGCGACTACTACTATTACTATTACATCTATTACGACTACTATTAGTGCTACTGCTACTACTACTACCACTACTACAACTATTAGTAGTAGTACTAGTACTAGTACTAGCACTACTACTTCTTCTTTGACTACAACTACTACTTCTACTACTTCTACCACTGCTACTTTTACGATTTTTGCTACTACTACTACTACTGCTACTACTGCTACTACTACACTACTATTATTTGTAGTACTACTACTACTTCAACTGTTTCAATTGCTGCTGCAGCTACTGCTACTAATACTACTTTGGCTATTACTGCTACTACTACGACTACAACAACTACTACTACTGCTACAACTTTTGTGACTACTACGACTACGACTATTACTACTACTACTACTACTGCTACTTCTACTACTACTACTACTACTACTCTTATTATTACTACTACTACTACTACTACTACTACTACTACTACTACTACTACTACTCCAACTCCCACTGTGACAACTTCTACTACTGCTACTACTCCTACGAGTACTCCTACTGCTATCACTACAATTACAACAACAACTACTGCTACAAATAATACTACTACTATTGCTACTCAAACTACAAATGCTATTCATACTACTATACCTACTACTACTACTATTGCTACAACAACTACTACTACAACTTCTACTACTCAGACTACAATAACTACTACTAGAACTACTACTACTACTTCTATTACTACTACTACTGCCACTACTAGTAGTAGTACAACTACTACTCATGTTGCTACTCCTACTCCTACTTATTCTCCTACTACTATTGCAACTACAACTACAACTTCTACTATTTCGACTACTAATACTACTACTTCTATTACTACTACAACTGCTACCACTACTACTACTATTGCTACCACTTCTGCTGCAACTATTACTACCAACACTACTACTAGTAGTACTATTAGTCCAACTACTATCACTACTGCTGCTACTAGTACTGCTACTATTATTACTAGTACTGCTATCACTTTTGTTACTACTATTCCTGCTCCAACTCCTACTCCTCCTCCTCCTACTACTGCTACTATAACTACTACTATTATTAATCCTAATATTCTTGCCACCACCACCACTACTACTACTACTATTACTACTACTAACACTCCTACTACTACTACTACTCCCAACACTCCTCCTCCTCCTACTACTATTACTACTACTACAATTGCTATTACCACCACTACTTCTACAACTAGTACAAATACTTCCACTACTGCTATTACTACTTCAACTACTACTACTACTCTTACTACTACAACAACCGCTATTACAACTACAACTACTCCTACTACTATAGTGACAACAACTACTACTACTACCACCACTTCAACTACTACTTCTGCTACTTCTTCTACTACAACACCTATGCCTATTGCTACTACTCCTACTACTACTACTTCTGCTCAAACTACTACTGGTTCAACAACAATTGTTACTACTATAACTCCTACGAGTTGTGCTAGTAATGCTGCTGCTGCTACTACTACTACTACTACTACTAATCCTATTGCAGCTACTATTGCTCCAACTGCTACTATTACAACTACTGCAACTACTACTGCTGCTATTACCACTCCAACTACTATTATTACTACTACAAGTACAACTACAACAACAACTCCTTCTATTATTATTACTACTACAACTACTCCTGCTGTTGTTGCTACTACTACTACAATTGCTACTTCTGCTACAACTAATGTTGCTCCAACTATTTCTACTGCTACTACTATTCCCACCACCATTACTGCTACTACTAATACTACACCCGCCACTACTACTACTACTAGTACTACTACTACAATAACATCTGTTGGTACTACTACTACTGTAACTACTACTACAATTGTTGCTATTGTTGCTACTGTTGTCGCTACAACTACTACTACTATAGTTGTTGCTAGAACTGCTACAGCTACTAGTACTACTACTGCTGCTACTACTATTACTACTACGGGTACTGCTGCTCCTACTACTACTACTTCTCCTACTCCTACAGCTAATACTACTAATACTCCTACTACTAATACTACTGTTGCTACTACTTCTACTACTGCTAGTTCTACTATAACAACTACAGCTAGTACTACTGCTATAGTTGCTTCTATTACTAGTACTAGAAGTACTACCACTACTACTATTGCAACCACTATTGCTACTTCTGCTTCTACTACTACTACTACTACTACTACTACTACTACTACTACTAGTACTACTACTACAACTACAACAACTGCTATTTCTACTGCCATAATGACAGCTACTACTACTACTACAGCTGGTACAACTACTATAACTATTACAACTTTTGCTACTACTATTGCCACCTCTGCTTCTACTACTTCTATTACTACTCTACTAATTTTGCTACTACTTTTAATACTACCAATGCTACAACAACGACAATAACTACTATTACTACTATTATTATTAATACTACTACTACTACTATTACTACTACTAGTACTACTGGCTCCACTACTACTACTGCTACTACAATTATTGCTTCTACCACAATTGCTACTGGTACTACTAATACTGTTGTTGCTACCACAACTAATGAGACTACTACTACAACTGCCATTTCTACTACTGCTACTACTACTTCTACAATTGCTGCTACTACTGCTGCCACTAATACTACTTCTACTATTACTACTGATATTACTATTGCTACTACTACTCTGACTGCTACTAATGCTTCTACTACTACTACAACTGCTACAACTGTTATAGCAGCTACTACGACTACTACAACTACTATTACTGCTACAACTACTCCTACCACTACTACTACTACTACTGCTACTAATGATGCTACTACTACAACTACAGCTTCTATTAAAACTACTAACACTGCTTCTACCACTACTAGTACTACCGCTACTTCCACTACTACTACTACATCAACAACAACTCCTAACACTTCTACTAGTACTGTTGCGGCTACTACTGCTACTACTACTATTACTACTACTAATAATAATAATAATAATCCTATCGCAACTACTATTACTCTTACTGCTACTATTGTTGTGGCTGCTACAACTACAACTAATGTAGCAACTTCTGCTACTATTACCATTACCTCCGCAGCTACTACTCCTATTCCTATTATTATGACTACAAGTACTACAACTGCCACAACTCAAGCTACTATTATTACCACTACTACTACACCTTCTGAGGCTAGTATTATTACTACAACTACTACTTCTGCTACTGTTAATGCTACTACTGCTACTACAACTGCTACTACTAATCCGGCCACTACAAATACTACTACTAATACTACACCCACCACCACCGCTACTACTACTATTGCTACTAGTACAACTTCTGCGAGTACTACTGCTGCTGCAACTACTACTACTACGACTGCTATTGTTGCGACAACTACTACTGCTGCTGTTGCTACTACCACTACTACTACGACTACTACTATTGGTACTACTCCTGCTATTACTACTACTTCCACTAATACTACTACAAATACAACTACTACTGCTACTATTACTACTGTTGCTCCTCCTACTACTACTGCTACTATTATTTCTATTACTACTACTGCTACAACTACAACTGCTACTACTTCTTCTACTATAACAACTACTACTAGTACTACTGCGGTAGCTGCTACTACTACTACTACTACTACAGGTACTACAACAACCACTATTGCTACAACCACAACTACTTCTAAAGCTGCTGCTACTACTGCTACTACTGCTACTACTACTACTACTACTACTACTACTACTACCCGTGCCACTTCTGCTAGTACTTATTCAGCTACTACTTTTACTACTACTAATGCAACTACTACTACTACTACTACAACTACTATTATTACAACTAGTACTACTACTCCAACGACTACTACTGCTACTGGTATTACTAAATTCTGCAGTTGCTACTGCAATAATGCTTTTACTACTACTGCTGCTAATTTTACAATTACTATTACTAGTAATACTTCAACTATTACTACTACTACTGCTGCTACTGCTACTACTACTACTAATCCTATTGCAACTTCTATTGCTCCTTCTGCTACAACTACTACTGCTACTAATCCCATTGCAACTTCTATTACTTGTACTGCTACTACTACTACTACTACTGCTACAACGACAGCTACTGCAACTACTACTACTGCCATTACCACTACAACTACAACTACGACTGCCACGACTATTCTTTCTACTACAAGTACTACTACCTCAATTCCAACTACTATAAATACTAATGCTACTACTCCTGTTGTTGCTGCTACTGCAACTAAAGCTGCTGCTTTTGCTACTGCTAATGCTGCTGATAGTACTACTACTCCAATTGCTACTCCCGCCCATACTACTACTACTACTAATACTACTTCTGCCACTACTACTACTACTACTGTTGCTACTACTACAAGTTCTGCTAGTACTAATGCTACTACAACTACTACAGCTATTACTGTTACTGCTTCTTCTACTACTACTACTCTAGTAGTTGCTACAACTAATACTGCTACTACCACTACTGCTACAACTACTACTTATACTGCTACTACATCTACAACTATTACTACTACTGCTACTTCCACTATAACTACTACTACTATTACTACTGCTACAGCTACTACTAATACTACAACTATTGCTACTATTACTGCTATAGCTGCTACTACTGCTGCTTATCTGGTTTTGCTACAACCACTTTAACTACTACTAGTACTACAACTATTACTACTGCTACCACAACTACTTTTACAACAACAACTACTACTATTGCTACTACTATACCTACTACAACTACTTCTTGTACTACTTCCGCTACTACAACTGCCACTTTTGCTACTACTATTCTGACTACTACTACTACTTGCTCTGCGACTACTTTTACAACCACTAATGCTACTACTACTACTACTACTAATAATAGTGTTGCTACTACTACTACTACTAGTACTACTACTCCAATTACTACTACTGCTACCATAATTATTGCTACTACTACTACTTCACCTGGTATTACTAATACAGTTCTTGCTACTGCAACTAATGCTACTACTCTAACTACTGCTACTACTACTAATACTTCAACTACAGCTACTACTGCTGCTGCTGCTGCTACTACTACTTTTGCTACCACTACTGCTGCTATTAATACTACTGCTAGTACTATTACTACTATTACTACTGCAACTACTACTACTGCTACTGCAACTGCTACCACTGCTTCTACGACTATTGCTCCTACTACTACTGCAGGAACTGCTATGGCTACTACTAGTACTACTCCTACTACCACTACTACTTCTACTACTACTGCTTCTGCTACTACTACTTCTACTACTACTGATGGTGCTACTACTACAGCTATTACTTCTACTGCTTCTACTCCAACAATTAACGCTGCTATTGCCACTACTACTACTACTTCTCCTACTACTACTGGTGCTAATCATCCTCTGTCTCATATTACTACTTCTACTACTACTGCCTGTCCTACTACTACTGCTACAACTACTGCAACCCCTATTGCTGCTACAATTTCTCTTACTACTACAATAGCTACTACTACTACTACTACTACTACTACTACTACTACTTCAGCTACTACTTTTGCTACTACTAGTGCTGCTACTACTACAAACACAACTAGTGCTACTACTACTGCTGCTATTAGTACTGCTACTACTAATACTACTACTACCGCTGCTATTAGTACTAGTACTACTGTAGCTACCACAGCAACTACTACTGCTACTAGTATGATTACTGTTGCTGCAATTGCTATTGCAACTGCTACTTTTACTACTACTACTACTATTATTACTACTACTACTACTACTTCTGCTATTACTACTACTAATGCCACTAGCACCCCTACTGCGGCTACTAATACTACTACTGCTACTACTACTACTTCGACTAGTACTAATACTACTACTACCACAGCTACTACTTCTTCTACTACTTCTGCTATTACGACGACTACGTTTGTTATTACTATTGCTACTACTACTTCGGCTGCTACTACAGCTACTACCGCTATTGCTACTGTTGCTACTACTACCGCAACTAATGCTACTACTACAACTGCAATACTGTTACTCCTATAATAGCTACTCCTACTACTCCTATTGCGACTATTACTACAACTTCTATAGCTACTACTCCTAATGCTTCCACTCCGACTGCTACAACTGTAACTACTCTTGCTAGTACTACTACAACTACCACTTCTGCTATTACTACTATTTCTACAACTACTACTACTATTAATACGACCACTACTACTACTGCTACTTCGACTACTGGAACTACTGCTGCTACTGCTGCAACTTCTACGACTGCTACTGCTACTACTAATGCTGTTGCAACTACTACTAATGCTATTGCAGCTACAACTACTACTATTACTTCCGCAGCTACTACTATTGTTACTACTACTGCTACTAGTTCTGCAACTACAACTTCTGCTACTACTACCACTACAACCACTACAGCTGCTACTCCAACTACTACTGCTACTACTATAGCTATTGCTATTACTATTGCTACTACTGTTGCTCTAGCTGCTACTCCTGCTGCTGCGGCTGCAACTGTGACTACTACTTTTACTTCTACTACCACCACTACTATGATACGATTACTTGTACTATTATTACCACTACTACTGCTACTAGTTCAACTACTACTACTATTATTAGTACTACAGCTACAACTATTGCTACTGCTACTACTACTGCAACTACTCCTACTACAACAATAACTACTCCTACTGCTACTGCAACTACCTTTCTTACTATTAATACAACTGCTATTACTAATGTAACTTCTGCTATTGCTAGTACTACCACTACTTCTGCTAATACTACAAATATAGCTATTACTACAGCTCCAACTATTACGGTTATTGCTACTTGTATAATTTCTCCTACTACTATTACTAATGCTACTACTTCTTCTACTACTAATGCTACTCTACTACTGATACAACTACTACTAGCACTACCACTATTGCTGCTATTGCTACTAGTACTACTACGACTACTGGTACAATTACTACTAGTATTACTACTACTACTACTACTACTGCTACTATATTACAACTACAACTACTACTACGGCAACTGCTTCCACTATTGCTTCTACTACAACTATTACAATTATTGGTACTACTACTACTCCTTCAGCTACTACAAGTTCTACTGCAATAAGTACTACTGCTACTATTGTTGCTGCTATTACTAATACTACCACTACTACTGCGTCTACTACTAGTACTACTACTACTACTACTATTACAACTACTGCAACTACCACTACCGTTACTACCACTATTTCTACTACAACTGCTTCTACTGCTATAAATAATACTACTACCGCTTATTCTACTACTACTACTACTCCTATTGCTACTCCTACCACTACTTCTACTACTACTACTACAACTAATACAACTTCCACTACTACTACTACTATGGCTGCTACAACTACAACTACTACTACCACCACTACTACTGCTGCGACTGCTAGTACAGTTACTATTATGGCTGCAACAACTACTACTATAGTTTCTACTACTACTACTACGAGTACTGCAACTAGTAATACTGCTGCTGCTGCTACTGCTGCTACTACTATGCTACGACTAGTACTACTGCTGCTGCTGCTACTGCTGCTACTACCACTATTGCTACTACTATGCTACAACTACTACTGCTGCTGCTACTAGTGGTACTTCTAGTACTACTGCTACTAGTATTATTGCTATGGCTACTACCACAACTGCTACTACTATTACTATTGCTACTTCATCAACTCCTCCTACAACTACAGTAGCTACTACCATCACTGCTACTATTGCTACTACTAGTACTACTCCTAGCACTGCCACTACTACAGTTGCTACTACTATTACTTTTGCTGCTGCAACTACTACTAGAGCTAATACAATAACTACTACTACTCCCCCTACTACGACAACTGCTACTACAACTACTATTTGTACTATAATTACAACAACAACAACAACTACTACTACAACTACTACTAGTAGTAACTACTACTACTGCTGCTACTGCTACTACAGCTATTGCTACTACTACTACTCCTACTAATGCCACTGCTACTACTACTACTACAACAACAACTACTACAACAATTGTTGCTACCATAACAACAACTACTACATCTACAACTACGACTAGTACAATTGCTACCACTACTACTACTGCTATAGCTACTATACCTACTAAGACTGCTACTCCAACTACTCCTATTGCTACTACTGCTCCTACTACTTTTACTACTGCGGCTGCTACTACTATTGCTACCACTATTACTACTTCTACTATAACTCCTACTTAAACTACTACTACATCTATTGCTTCTACTGCTACTGCTACTACTACTACTACTTCTACTATAACTCCTACTTAAACTACTACTACATCTATTGCTTCTACTGTTACTGCTACTACTCCTGCTACTACAAATACTACTACTACTATTGCTGCTACTACTACAACTCCTCTTACTACGGCAACTACTACTACTACTACTACTCCTACGGGAACTCCTACTAGTAGCACAACAATTACTACTATATGTACTACTACTGCTATTACCACTCCAACAACCAATGCTACTGCTACTACTATAACTACTACTACTACTATTACTACTTCTTCTTCTTCTACTACTACTACTACGAACACTACAACAACTACTACTATAGCTACAACTACCCCTACTACTACTACAACAACAACTACTACTACTATAGCTCCAACAACCCCTACTACTACAACAACAACAACTACTACTATTACCACTACTACTACTACTACGACTATTACTACTACTATGGCTACAACTTTGACAACTACTACTACTACAACTCCTACTACTTCTACTTCAGCTGCTATTGCTACTACTACCACTGCCACTTCTACTACAACTAATACTAGTACTACCACTACTACTACGACTACTACTACTGCTACAACTAGTACTACTACTGCTGCTGCTGCTGCTACTACCACTACAACTACTCCTACTACTAATACTACTTCTAGTACCACTACACTACTACTACGACAACTACTCCTAGTGGCGATACAACTGCAACTATTGCTACTACTACTCCTACTACTTCTGCTATGCTGCTATTACTACTACTCCTACTACT
Source organism: Trichopus zeylanicus subsp. travancoricus (assembly GCA_005019695.1). Lineage (NCBI taxonomy): Eukaryota > Viridiplantae > Streptophyta > Magnoliopsida > Dioscoreales > Dioscoreaceae > Trichopus > Trichopus zeylanicus. The sequence continues at coordinate 27,618 of RXID01016592.1, forward strand.
TCTTCTCCTATGACTAATGCAAGTATAACTTCTCCTACTACTAACACGACTATTGTTTCTTCTACGACTACAGCTATTACTCCAGTTGCTACTCCTACTACTACTTCTACTACTACTACTACTAATACTACTGTTGCTGCTACAACTATGGCTCAGCAACTACTGCTACTGCTGCTACCACAACTACTATAATTGCTACTACTACTACTACAACCATTGCTACTGCTATTTCTAATATGGCTACTACCACTGCTACTGCGACTACTACTACACTAGTACTCTTACTACAACCGATACTACTATCAATACAACTATTGCTAACTACAAGTGCTACTCCTAGCGCTACTACTGCTGCTGCTGCTAACACTATTGCTTCTGCTGCTAATACTACTCCTAATAATGTAACAAGTACTACTACTCCCCCTACAACTACTATTGCCTTCGAAGCTACTACTACTACTATTACAACAACAACAACTACTACTACAACAGCTACCACTAGAAAGCACTACTTTTGCTGCTACTACTACTACCACTACTACAACTGCTACTATAGCTAGTATAGCTACAGCTATAACCCGTGCTACAACTGCTACTACTATAACTATTATTACTGCTACAGCTCCTACTCCTACTTTTACTATTGCTACTACTCCTATCATGACTACTACTAATACTACTGTAGCTACTACTACGACTACGATTGCTACTACTCCTACTACTGCAACTACTCCTACTATTGCTACTACTACTACTTCTTCTACTACTACTACCGTGACTCCTACTTCAGCTACTACTACTGTAGTTACTACTACAACTACTGCTACTACTACTGCTACTACTACAACTACTGCTACTACTATTGCTACTACTACTGGTTCTTCGCCTACTACAACAACTGCTACTACTACTAATATTACTACTACTACCACTATTAGCTACTACTACTACTATGACTACTACTACTACTACTGCTACTACTATTAGCTACTACTACTACGGCCACTTCAACGACTACTACTGCTACTCATGTTGCTGCCACAACTCCTACTCCTACTGCCACAACCCCTACTACTGCTATGGCTGCTACTACTACTACTGCTACAACAATAACAACAACAACTACTACTACCACTACTGCCACTACTACTACTACTCTCACTCATGATAGAACTACTACTACTACTCCTCCTCCTCCTCCTCCTCCTACCACTGCTGCTACTGCTACTACCACTACTACTACTACTGCTACTGCTACTACTATAACTGTTATTGCTATTACTATTAGTGCTACTCCTACAAAAACTACTAAATCAACTTCTGCAACTAGTACTACTAATACTAGTACTACTAGTACTACCACTACTACTACTACTCTCACTCCAACTACCACTACTGCTACTACTACTATTCCTCTAGCTACCACTACTGATGATATTACTGCTAATGCTGCTATTACTACCACTACTACTACTACTACTATGACTATTGCTACTACCGTTGCTAGTACTGCTATTAATACTACTATAACTACTACACTACTACTACTACTACCACCACTACTAATACTGCTCTCACCACTACTACTACTACTATGGCTACTCCTACTACTATTATAACTCATGATACTACTACCGCTTCTCCAACTACTACTACTACTACTGCTGCTACTGCTACTGCTACTATAATTACTACTACAACTACTACAACGATTACTACTACTACTACTCCTACTCGTACAACCACTGCTACTACTACTCCTATTACTACGACTACAATTGCTATTGCTACCATTGGTACTATGACACATATAGCTACTGTGACTGCTACTATAGCTATAGCAACTACTATTGCTATAACTACTATATCTACCACGATTGCTATAACTACTACTGCTATTACCACTATTGCTACAAGTACTATGAATGCTAATGCTACTACTACTATTACTACTACAATAATAACTACTTCTGCTAGTTCTACTACTACTACTGTTGTGACTACCACTCCTACTACAGCTGCTGCTACTACTCCTACTACTACTACTCCTACTATAGTTGCTGCTACTACTCCTACTACTACTACTAGTACTACTACTCCTACTACAACTACTACCACTCCTACTCCTATTGCTACTACTACTGCAACAGCTTGTCCAACTACTACTACTACTGCCACTACTACTAATACGACTACTACTACTACCACTATTACTACTACCCCTACTGCTACTACAATTGTTGCTACTAGTACTACTACTACTTTTGTTGCAACTGCCACTGCTAATAGTACTCCAACTGCTGCTGCTATTACAGCTATTGCTACTTCTTCTACTACTACTACATTACTACTACTGCTACTGCTATTGCTAGTACTACTCCTACCACTACTCCTTCTATCACTACTTCGACTACTACAACAACTACAACTACTGCTGCTACTGCTACTACTACTATTGCTACAACCACTACTGCTGCTACTGCTACTACTAGTACTACTATTGCAACTAATCCAACTATTCTTTCTGTAACCACTCTTACCGCTGCTACTACTACTACAACTACAAATACTACTACTACTTTTACTACTACTACAAGAACAACTACTGCTACTACTAATCCTACTACTACTACTGCAAATACGACTACTACTAGAACTACAACAATTACTATTGTGACTAATACTGCTATTGCTCCTAGTACTACTGCTAATAATATTATTCCTACCACTGCCACTACAACTACTCCAACTACTACTACGAGTGCTACTTCGACAACTACTACTACTACTACTACTACTACTACTACTACTACTACTACTACTACTACTACTGTAACTACCGATAGTACTACTGTGGCTATGCCTCCCCCTACTACTACCACTATAGCTACGACTCCTACTACTACAACTATTGCCACTATTACTACTATTGCTGCTACAACCACTACTACTATGCCTTCTACTACTGTTGCTACTACTGCGACTGCTACTTCTGCTACTGCTATTACAACTGCTACTACAACTACTATTACTGCTACTACTACTACTACTACTACCACTTCTACTTTCTTCTACTACTAATGCCACTACTTCTAGTACTTATGCTACTACTTTCGCTACTGCTACTAAGACTGCTGCCACTACTGCTTCTCCTACTACTACTAATGCTACTATTGCTACTATTATTACTACAACTGTTGCTACTACTACAACTACTCCAAATACTATGACCACTATGGCCACTGCTACTATTACGACTACTTCTTCTAATAGTACAACTGCTACTACTACTGCTGCTGCTGCTGTTGCTGCTGCTCCTACTACTACTACTGCTACTACTACTACTACTACTACTACTAGTACTAGTACTACTACTACTACTACTACTACTACAACTACTACTGCTACTGCTTCTAATGCTACTACTACTTCTAATACTAAAATTACCACTGTCACTGCTACTACCACTACTTCTCCTTCAACTAGTACAACTGCTATTACTACGACTACTACTACTATTGCTGCAACTACAATAACTGCTACTGCCACTACTACCACTCCTACTACTACTACAGTTACTACTACTACTATTGTTGCTACAACTACTTCAACTACTAATACTATTGTAGCTTCAACTACTACTAATATTACTACTGCTACTACTACTACAAATACTACCACTACTACTACTCTAACTCCTACTATTACTACAACTACTAGTACTACTACTGCTACTCTCACTCCTACTACTAACACTTCTGCTCCAACTGCTACTACCACTCATAATACTACTACTGCTGCTGCAACTGCTACTACCATTATGGCTGCTACTACTACTATGGCTATTACAATTACTACAACTGCTACTATGATTACTCCTGCTACTAGAATTATTTCTACTACTAGTACTATTACTATAAATATAACTACATCTACAACTACTGCTACTCTTATTGTTAGTACTACTCCTCTTGCTGCTAATATACCTGCTACTACTTTTACAACTATTGCGACTGCTACAACTAGTACTACTATTGCTACTCCTAATACTGCAACTACTACTGCTACAATTAATGCTACTATTACTTTTGCGACTGCTATAACCACAACAACAACTACTGCTAATACAATAGTAATTGCTACTAGTACTATTGCTACTATTATGACTTTTGCTATAATTACTACAACCACTACTACATCTATTACTGCTACTCCAACTACTGCTACTGCAACAACCACAACAACAACTACTGCTAATACTATAGTAATTTCTACTAATACTACTACTAGTACCATTGCTACAACTAGTGCTACTACTACTACATCTGCTACTGTTACTACAGCTAGTACTGCTACTATTACTGCTAATGCTACTACTAATACTACTACAACTACACCACTACTCCAACTATTGCTACTATTAGTACAATAACTACTACTATTGCTCCTGCAACTACTGCTTCTACAACTTTTACTATTCCTACTACTACTACGACTGCTACTATGATTACTGCTGTTACTACTAGTATTTCTACTTCTACTGCTATTACTAATAATACTACTGCGGCGACAACTACTACTACTCCTACTACTACTGCTACTCCTCTAACATCTACTATAGCTGTGACTACTACAACTACTATTGCTATTGCTACAACTAGTACTACTACTGCTACTACTAATACAACAACTACTACTACTCCTGCTACTACTCTACTTCTTCTGCTACCACCACAGCAAATAATGCTGCTACTACTACTGCTACAACTAATACTACTACTACTAATACTCCAGCTACTACTCTACCACTTCTACTGCCACTACAACTAATAATGCTACTACTACTACTGCTACTACTAATATTTCTACTACTACTACTCCTACAACTACTCTACTACTTCTACTACCACTATAACTAATAATGCTGCTACTGCTACTGCTACTACTACCACTACTACTACTACTACTACAATAATTGCAACCACTACTACAGCCACTACTACTAGTACCACTACTACTAATGCTGCTACCACTACTACTACTAATACTACAACTACTACTTCCACTACTACTACTCCTACTGCTACTTCTACTAGAACTACTACTATTGCTACTAATACTACAACTGCTACTTCTACTACTACTACAATTGCTACTACAACTACTACTACTGCTATAATTACTACTAATAATACTACTACTACTACTATAACTACTAGGACTACAACTGCAACTACTTCTCACCCTATTGCTATAACAACTACTAACGCTACAACTACTACTGCTACTACTAATAATGGTAGTACTAGTATGAGTAGTTGTAGAAATAGTAGAATAAATAGTAGTAGTAGTAGCAGTAGTGCTAGAAGTAGCAGTAGCAATTATAGTAATAGTTGCCATAGTAGTAGTAGTAGTAGTAGGACAAGGAGTACTAGTAGTAGTTGTAGTAGTAGTCGTAGTAGGAGTGTACTAGTAGTAGTGGTAGCAGGAGTAGTAGTAGTTCAAGTTGTAGGAGTGTTGGGAGTAGTCATTGTACTAGGAGTTGTAGCAGTAGTAGTAGTAGTAGTAGAAGTAGTAAGAGTGTTAGGAGTACTAGTAGTAGCTGAAGTAGTAGTATTAGTAGTAGGAGTAGCAGCATATAATAGTAGGAGTAGTAGTTATTTTTGTAGTAGTAGTAGTAGAAGAAGGAGTAATAGTAGGAGTAGGAGTTGGAGTAGAAATGGTAGCCGGATTTGTAGAAGTAGTAGTAGTAGGAGTAGGAGTAGGACTAGGAGTAGTGGTGGTAGTACTTGTTGTTGTCGTAGTGGAATTACTAGTAATAGTAGTAGTAGTAGTAGTAGTAGTAGTAGTAGTAGTAGTAGTAGTAGTAGTAGTAGTAGTAGTAGTAGTAGTAGTAGTAGTAGTCGTGGTGGTGGTGGTGGTTGTCATCGTAGTAGTAGTCGTCGTAGTAGTAGTAGTCGTAGTCGTAGTAGTGTAGTAGTAGTCGCAATAGTAGTGGTAGTTGTAGTAGCAGTAGGAGTTGGACTAGGATTAGGAATAGCAGTTGTTATAGTAGTAGTGGCGGTAGGAGTAGTAGTAGGAGTAGTAGTAGTAGTAGAAATAGTAGGAGTAAGAGTTAAAATAGTAGTAGACGAAGTAGTAGTAGTAGTGGTGGTCATAGTAGCAGGAATAATAGTAGTCGTAGTAGTAATAGTTCTTGCAATGGTACTAGTAGGTGTAGTAGTAGTAGTAGTGGTAGTAATATTAGTGGTATTTGTAGTAGTAGTACTAGAAGCAATAGTAGTAGTAGCAGTATTAGTAGTAGTAGTAGTAGTAGCAGTATTAGTAGTAGTAATAGTAGTAGTAGTAGTAATAGTAGTAGTAGTAGCAGCAGTGGTAGTAGAAGAAGTAGTAGTATTAGTCGAAATAGCAGTTGTAGTAACAGAAGCTGTTTTCATAGTAGTTGGAGTAGCCGAAGTTGTAGTTGTAATAACAGCAGTAGCAGTAGTACTAGTAGTAGGAGTGTCAGGAGTAATAGTAGTAGTAGTAGGAGTGGTAATAGTACGAATAGTTGTGTTTATTTTAGTAGTAGTAGTTGTCGTAATAGCTGTAGGTGTAGGAGTAGGAGTAGTTGTAAGGGTTGTAGTGTTTCTTTTAGTATTTGGAGTAGCAGTAATAGTAGTAGGTTTAGGAGTAGGAGTGGTAGTAGGAGTAGTAGTAGTTCTAGTTGTTAGGAGTAGTAGTAACAGTAGTATTTGGAGTAGTAGTGGTCGTTGTTGTTATGTTAGTATTAGTAGTAGTTGTACCAGTAGTAGTATGAGTCATAGTAGTAGCAATTGTACTAGTAGTAAACGTAGTAGTAGTAGTTGTTGTTGTTGTCATCGTCGTAGTGGAAGTAGTAGCAGCAATAGTAGTAGTAGTTGTTGTTGTTGTAGTAGTAGTAGTAGATGTAGTTGGAGTAGGGGTGGTAGTAGTAGTAGTAGGAGTGGTAGAAGTAGAAGGAGTTGGAGTAGGAGTGGTAGAAGTAGTAGTAGTAGCAATAGTTGTAGTAGTAGCAGCAGCAATATCTGTAGTAGTAGTAGTAGTAGTAGCAGCAGCAGCAGCAATAGTAGTAGTAGTAGTAGAAATAGTGGTAGACGCAGTAGGTGTTGGAGGAGCTGTAGTACTAGCAGTAGCAGTTGTTGTAGCTGTATTAGTAGTAATAGCAGTAGCAGCAGCAGTAGTCGTAGTAATAGTAGCAGTTGTAGTAGCAGCAACTGTTGTAGTAGTAGTAGCAACAACAGCAACAGTAGTTCTAGTAGTAATAGTTTGTAGTAGTTGTAGTAGTACTAGTCTAGGTGGTAGGAGTTGTAGTTGTAGTAGTAATAGTAGGAGTAGTAGCAGTAGTAGCAGAGGTAGGAGTAGTAGGAGTAGTAGTAAAAGAAGTAGTAGTATTAGTTGTAGTACTAGTTGCAGAGGTTGGACTAGTAGTAGTAGCAGTTGTAGCAGTAGTAATCATAGAAGTAGCAATAGCAAAAATAGTAGTAGTAGCAGTACTGGTTGTTGGAGTAGTAGTAGAAGTAGCACAAATAGTAGTGGTGGTAGTAGCAGTAGCAATAATAGTAGCAGTAGTAGTAGCAACCTTAGTAGTATTAACAGCAGTAGCAGCAGTAGCAGTAGTAGTAGTAGCAGCAATAGTTGTAGTAGGTGCAGTAGTTGTGCTGCTACTAATACTACTAAGGCTGTGACTACTATTATTACTACAAATACTACTACTACTACCATCGCCACCACTACCACTACTGATACTACAGCTAATTCAACTACTGCTACTTCTACTAGTACTACTGCTACTACTACAGCTATAACTGTTGCTACTACTATTGCTCCTAACTCTGCTACTACTACTTCTAGTCATACTTCTACTACTTTCGCTATTACTATTACTACTGCAACTACGACTCCTACCACTGAGACTACTACTACTAGTACTGCTTCAACTACGACTACACTACCACTACAACAACAACTGCTTCTACCATCATTACTACTACTACTGCTAAAACAACAACGACGAAAACTACTGCAACCACTGCTACTCCTACTGCCTCTACTACTTTTTTTAGTACTGCTACTACTACTACTACTACTACTCAATTACTATTGCTACTACTAATACAAATACTACTACTACTACTACCACTACTGCTACTACTTATACTACTACTCAACTACTACTACTACTACTATTACAAATACTACTACTACTACACTATTGCTACTGTTGCAGTTGCTACTGCTACTACTGCTACTGCCGCTACTACTGCTACAACTACAACAACTACTATTGTAATACTACTACTGTTGTAGTAGCCACTATAACTACTACCACTACAACAATTGCCACAACTACTTCTACAACTGCGATGACAACTAAAATTGCAGGAGCAACAACTAATACTACTATTACTACTGCTACTACAACTACCTCTCTTACTAATACTACTTTTGATACTACTACTACTGCTACTCCGCCAATAGCTACTATTGCTACAAATACTACTACTACTACTAGTATTACTATTGCTGCTACTACTACTACTACTAATACTACTACTACTACTTCTACTATTATTCTTACAACTACTACAACTATTACTACTACTACTACAACTAAGACTGCTACTAGTAATATTTCTGTTACTACGGGCCACTACTACTACTGCTACGACCACTACCACGACTGCTACGACTTCTGCTACTATTACCACTACAACAACTACTACTACTACCACCACTACTTATACAACTAAAACTACTTCTACTACTGCTGCTACTACCACTACAACTAATGCTATTGTTATTACTGCCATTAATACTACTACTACAACTGCTACTGCTACATCTTCTCCTATTACTACTACTACGGCCACTATTACTAGTAGCACTATTACTGCTACTACTACTACTAGGACTATTGCAACAACTACTACAACGGCTACTGCTACTACTGCAACTACAACTACAACAACTTCTATTACTACTACTGCTACTATTGCTACTGCAAGTTCTCCTACTACTAGTATTACTACTGCTATTACTAGTACTACGACTACTACCCTAACTACTAAAACTACAATTACAACTACTACTTCTACTACTACGACTACCAGCACTACTGCTGCTACTGCTGCAACTGCTATAGCTAGTACTGCAACTACTGAAACTACTGCTATCGCTACTACTACTGCTACTACTTCTACAACTGTTACTACTACTACTACTATGGCTAGTACTTCTGCTACTATTACTACTACTACTATGGCTGCCAATTCTGCTATAGATAGTACATCTGCTACTTCTACAACCAAAACTACTACTACAACTACCACAACTGCTACTACTACAACTACTAATACAACTGCCACTTCTGCGACTATAGCTTACACTGCCACTACTGCCGCTGCTAAAACTACTAGTACTACTACTCCTATTGCAACTACAACTAATACTACTACAACTTCTACTATTGCTACTAATTCTACTACTACAATAACAACTATAGCTACTACAACTACTGCTACTACTACTATTAGTAGTACATCTACTACTAATACTAAAACTACCACTACGGCTACTACTAATACTTTTACAACTACTACTACTACTACTATTGCTACAACGGCTACTACTACTACTATGCCTATGTCTACTATTACTTTTACTATTACGACAACAACAACAACTACTACTACAATAACAATGACTCCCACCACTAAGACTACTACTATTACTGCTGCAGCTGCTACTACTTATTCAATCACTACTTCTCCTAGTACTACTACTACAAAAACTACCCCACTCCAACTACTACTACGGCTACTACTACTCCTACTCTATCTCCTACTACTATTTATGCTACTACTACTACCGCTACTTTTGCAACAACTACAGCAACAGCTACTACTACTAATACTACTACTACTTCTACTACTAGTACGATTGGTACTATTTCTACTACTACTACTACTACTAATTTTAATACTACTACTTGTACTACTACTACTACTACTAATACTAACACTCCTACCACTTCTACTACTACTACTGCTGCGACTACAACTACTCCCCCTACTGCTACAACTACTCCTAATAGTCCTACAACTTCTACTACTACCTACTACTCCTAACTCTCCCATAACTTCTTTGACTACAACTCCCACTAGTAGTAGTGTAGTAGTAGCAAAGTAGTAGTATAATGAGTTGTTGTAGTAGCAGCACTAGTACAAGTAGTTGTAGTAATAGTAGTAGTAGTAGCAGCATCAGTAGTACGAGTAATAGGAGTAGCAGCAGTAGTAGTTATAGTAGCAGCAGTAGTAGTAGTTATAGTAGCAGCAGCAGTAGTAGCTATAGTAGTAGTAGAGTTAGGAGTTGTACTAGTAGTTAGAATAGTTGTAATAGCAGTAGTATTAGTAATAGCAGTAGTGGTAGAAGTAGTAGTTGTTGTTGTAGTAGTGGTAGTAGTAGTGGCAGCAGTAGCAGCAGAAGTAGTAGGAGCAATAGGAGTAGCAGAAGTAGTGGTAGTTGTAGTAGGAGGGTTAGGAGTGGTAGTATTAGTAGGAGTAGTAGTAGTAGTTAGAATAGTAGTAGTAGCAATAGTAGTAGTAGTAGCCGTTGGAGTTGGAGTATTAGAATTAGTATTATTATTATTATTGTTAGTAGTAGTAGTAGTAGTAGGAGGAGGAGGAGGAGGAGGAGGAGGAGGTGGAGGAGTAGCAATAGCAGTGGGAGTAATAGTAACAGTAGTCGTAGCAATAGTAGCAATAGTACTAGTAGCAGAAATAGCAATAATAGTAGTAGTAGTAGTAGTAGTAGTCGTAATCAGGGTAGTACTCTTACTCCTACTACTAGCACTACCCCTACTCTGACAACTACTACGCCTAGTACTACTCCAACTCCTACTGCTACAGCTACTACTACAGCAATAACAACAACCACAACTAATACTACTACTACTTCTACAAATAGTACAATTGCTACTGTTACTACTCCTACTACAAGTACGTATAATGCTAACACTACTACTGCTAAGACTAATACTAACACTCCTACCAATTCTACAACTACCACTACTGCTTCTACTACTACTACTCCTAACACTCTTACAACTTCTACGACTACCTACTACAACTAACACCCCTACAACTTCTACGACTATAACTCCTACTACTACTGCTATTATTACAATCCTACCACGACTACTTCTGCTACTACTATTATTGCTACTACAACTACTGCTACTACTGTTGCTGCTACTACGACTACTACTACTACTACTTCTACTGCTACTATTACGACTACTCCTACTGCTACATTACTCATACCACTACTGCTGCTGCTACTACTACTCTTACCAAAACTTCTACTCCAAATACTCCGAATACTACTACTACTACTACTATTGCAACTGCTAATAGTAACACTACTACAACTACTACAACTGTTGTTGCTACTGCTGCTGCTGCTACTACTACTACTACTTCCACTACTACTCCAGCTACTACTTGTACTACTACTAATACTACTACTTTAGCTACTACTACTATTACTACTACTACTACTTGTGCTGCTACTACTGCTACTACTACCACTACTACCACTACTACTATACTACTATTACACCAAATACTACTGTTACTACTACTACTACAACTACTACTACTACTACTCCTACTACTACTGCTACTACTATGAGTACTACTACTAGTAGCAGTTGTAGTAGTAGTAGTCAAAGTTGGAGTAGTAGTAGTAATAGTAGCAGCAGTAGTAGCAGTTGTACTAGTACTAGTACTACTAGTAGTAGTAGTCCTAATAGTCATTGTATTAGTAGTAGTACATGTAGTAGTAGTAGAAGAAGTAGTAGTAGTAGTAGTAGATGTAGTAGTCATGGAAGCAGTAGCAGTAGTAGTAGTAGTAGTAGTGGTAGTAATTGTAGTAGTAGGAGTAGTAGCTGTAATTATAGTAGCAGTTATAGTATTAGTAGTAGCAGTAGGAGTAGTAGTAGTAGTAATTATAGTAGCCAGAGTAGAAGTAGTAGTAGTTGTTGTTGTAGTAGCGATAGTAATAGTAGTAGCTATAGTAGTAGTACTAGTAGTAGTCATAGTTCTAGTAATAGTAGTAGTTGTAGTAGTAGTAATAGTTATAGTAGTCGTAGGAGTAGTAGTGGTAGTAGTAGTAGTAGCAATAATAGCAATAATAATTACAGTAGTGGTAGTTGTAGGAGTAGTAGTAGTTGTTGTAGTAGAAGCAGCAGCAGCAGCAATAGTAGTACTAGTAGTAGTAGGGGTAGTAGTAGTAGTTGTTGTAATAGTAGTAGTTGTAATAGTAGTAGTGCTATTAGTAGTAGTTCTAATAGTAGTGTTAGTAGTAGTTTGAATAGCATCCACAGTGGTAGTAGTAGTTATACTGGTAGTAGTTATAGTGTTAGTTGTATGAGGTTTAGTAGTAGTAGCAGTAATAGCAATAGTTTAAGTAGAACCATTAGGAGTAATAGTAGTAGTAGTAATAGTTATAGAAGTAGTAGTAGTTATAGTATTAGTGGTAGATGTAATAGCAGTAGTAGTTGTAGTCAATGTAGTAGTATTAGTAGTAATAGTTGTAGTGGAAGTAGTAGTAGTAATAGTAGTAGTAGTAGTAGTAGTAGTAGTAGTATTAGTAGCAGAAGTAACAATATTAACTGTAGTAGTAGTAGTAGTAGTAGTAGTAGTAGTAGTAGTAGTAGTAGTAGTAGTAATTGTAGTAGTAGGAGTTGTAGCTGTAATAGTAGTACGAGCAGTAGTAGTAGCAGCAGCAGATGGATTAATAGTAGTGGTTGTAGCAATAGTTGTAGTAGTAGTCAAAATAGTTGTAGCAATAGTACTAGTTTTAGTAGTTGCTATAGTAATAGTAGTAGTTGTTCTTGTTGTTGTTGTTGTTGTAGTAGTAGTAGTAATAGTCATAATTGTAGTAATAGGAGTAATGGTTGGTTGTTGTTGTAGTAGCAATTATAGCGTTAGAAATAGCAATAGTGGTAGTAGTAGGAGTAGTAGTAGTTGTGGTAGTAGTAATGGTCACAGTAGTAGTTATTGTTGTACTAGTAGTAGTTGTAATAGTAGTAGTATTTGTAGTAGTTGTTGTAGTAGTCTTAGTAGTAGTAGGAGTGGCAACTACAGTGGTAGTTGTAGTAATAGTAGTAGTAGTACAAGTTTTTGTAGTAGTAATAGTAGTAGTAGTAGTAGCAGTAATAGTAGTAGTTGATGTTGAAGTATTAGGAGTACTAGTAGTAGTGGTAATGGTAGTCGAAGTAGTAGTAGTTATAGTGTTAGTTGTGAAATCAGTAGTAGTAGCAGTAGTAGTAGTAGTGCTAGTAGTACTAGTAAGTGCTAGTAGTACTAGTAATAGTACTAGCTGTTGTAGCCATAGTAGCAGCAATAGTAGTAGTACTAGTAGTATTAGTAGTTGTTGCTGTTGTTGTTGTTGTACTAGTAGTCAAAGTGGTGGTATTAGTAGTAGTAGTTGTAGTAGAAGCAGCTACAGCCGTAGCAGAACTAGTAGTAGTGGTAGTACTAATAGTTATAGTAGTAGTAGTCAAAGTAGTAGTAGTAGCTATAATAGTAGTAGTAGTTATTATTGTTGTTGTTGTTATATTATTAGTATTAGTAGTTGCTCTTGTAGTAATAGTAGTAGTAGTAGCAACAAGAATATCAGTAGTAGTAGTAGTAGTAATAGTAGTATTAGTAGGGGTTGTTGCAGTAGTGGTAGTAATAGTTGTAATTGTAGGACAAGTATTAGGAGTACTAATAGTAGTTGTAATAGTCATAGTAGTAGTAGTAGTAGTTGTAGAAATAGTAGTAGTAGTAGTAGTAGTAGTAGTAGTGGTTGTAGTACTAGTAGTTGTCGTACCTAATAGTACTAGTAATAGTAATAGATATTGTAGTAGTAGCAACGACAGTAGAAGTAGTACTAGTAGTACTAGTAGTAGTAGTTGTTGTTGTTGTCGTAATAGTAGTAGTAGTCAAAAGTACTAGTATTAGTAGTAGTTGTAGTGGTAGAATTAGTAGTTGTAGTAGTAGTAGTAATAGTAGAAGTTGCAGTAGCACAAGTAGTAGTAATAGTAGTAGTAATAGTAGTAGTATGAGTAGGAGTAGCAGCAACAGCAGTAGTAGTAGTTGTAATAGCAGCGGTAGCAATAGCAGGAGTAGTAGTAGTAGCAATACAAGGAGCAGCAACTAATTCTTCTTGTAGAAGTAGTAGTCATTGGAGTAGTAGTAGTAGCATTAGTAGTAATGGTAGTAGTAGTAGTACAAGTAGTAGTAGTAGAAGTATTAGTAGTAGAAGCAAGAGTTGTGGCAGTAGTAGAAGTAGTAGTAGAAGACGAAGTAGTAATAGCAGTAGTAGTTGTGCTGGTAGTACTTAGTAATAGTGGTAGTTGTTGCAATAGTTGTAGAAGTGGTGGTGGTGGTGGTGGCGGTAGTAGTAGTAGTAGTAGTAGTAGAAGTAGTAGCCGTAGTAATTGTAGAAGTAGTAGTAGGAGTTGTAGTAGTAGTAGTAGTAGTAGTAGCAGCAGCAGCAGCAGCAATAGGAGTTGTAGTAGTAGTAGTAGTAGGAGTAGTTGTAGGAACGGAAGTAGTAGTAGTAGTAGAAGCCATAGTAGCAGTAGTATTAGTAGTAGTTGTAGTAGTAGGAGTAGTAGTTGTAGCAATAGGCTTTATTGTAGAAGTTGTAGAAGTAGTTGTAGTAGTGGTAGTAGAAATAGTAGTTGCAGGAGAAGTAGTAGTAGTAGTCATTAAAATAGTAGTAGTAGTAGTCATAGTAGTAGTACTATTAGTAGTAGTAGTTGTAGTAGTAGTAGTTGTTGTAGTAGTTGTTGTTATTGTATTGGTAGTAGCAGTAGCAAGAGTAGTAGTAGTAGTCATAGTAATAGTTGTAGTTGTTGTTGATGCTGTGGTAGTAGAAGTAGTAGTATTAGTATAAATAGTGGTAGAAGTAGTCGTAGTTTGAGTAGTGGTAGTAGTAGTAATATTAGGAGTCGTAGTGCTAGTAGTAGTAGGAGTAGTAGTAATAGTAATCGTAGTAGTCGCAGAAGTTGCAATAGCAATAATAGTAGTAGCAGAAGTTGCAATAGTAATAGTAGTAGTAGTAGTAATAGTTGTAGTAGAACTAATAGTAGCAGTAAGAGCAGTAGCTGTAATAGTAGTAGCAATTGTAGTATTAGTAGTAGCAATAGTGGTAGTAGTTGTAGTAGTAGTTGTAGTAGTAGTAGTAGTAGTAGTAGTAGTAGTAGTAGTAGTAGTAGTAGTAGTAGTAGTAGTAGTGGTGGTGGTACAAGTAATAATTGTTGTAGCAGCTGTAGTAGTAATAGTAGTAGAAATAGGAGTAGTAGTCGCAGTTGTAGTAATAGTAACAGTTGTAGAAGGAGTATTAGGAACACTTGCAATAGTAGAAATAGTAGTAGTTGTAGATGTAGTAATAGTAGCTGAAGTAGAAGTAGTCGTAGTAGTGGTAGTAGTGGTAGAAGTAACAGCAATAGTAGAACTAGTAGTAGTAGTACTACTACTAGTAGTAGTAGATGTGATAGTAGTAGCCATAGCAATAGTAGTAGTAGATGTGATAGTGGTAGCCATCGCAGTAGCAGTAGTTTTAATAGTAGTAGTACTAGTAGGAGGCGTAGTAGTTGTTGTTATTATTGTAGTTGTTGTTGTTATTGTAGTAGTTGTATTAGTAGTAGTAGTAGTAGTATTAGTGGTAGCGATAGCAGTATTAGTAGTAGTAGTAGTAGTAGGAGGAGTAGGAGGAGGAGGAGGAGTTAAAGTAGTAGTAGCAGTAGGAGTAGCTGTAGCATCAGCAGCAATAGTAGTTATTGTAATAGTTGTAGTGATAGTTGTAGCAACAGTTATAGTATTAGTAGTAATAGTAGCAGTTGTCCTTATAATAGTAGTAGTAGTAGGCACAGAAGTATTAGTTGCAGAAGCAGTAAGTGTTGTAGTAGTAGTAGTTTTAGTTGCAATATTAGTAGCAGTAGTTGCATTAGCTTTAGCCGTAGTAGTATTACCAGCAGTAGTAGCAGTAGTAGTAGTACTAGTAGTAGTAGGAGAAGTAGTGGTAGTAGTAGTAGAAGTGGGAGTAGGAGTAATAGTAGTAGAAGTAGTACTTGGAGTAGGAGTAGGAGTGCGAGTAGTAGTAGTTCGAGTAATACGAGTAGTAGTAGTAGTATAGTAGCAGCAGCAACAGTAGTAGTAAAAGTAGTAGTGGTAGTAGTAGTAGTAGTACTTGTTATTGTCGTGAAAGCAGTATTATTAGTAGTAGATGCTGTAGTAGTAGTCGTAGTTGTTGTTGTTGTTGTAATAGTAGGAGAAGTAGTAGTAGCTGTAGGAGTGGTGGTAGTAGTAGTAGTAGTAGTAGTAATATTAGAAGTATTAGAAGTAGATGTAGTAGTAGTAGTCCCTTTAGTTGAGGTAGTTGTAGTGCTAGTAGTTGTAGTTGTTGTAGTAGTAGTAGGAGTGGAAGTAGTAGGAGTAGGGGTAGTTGTTGTGCTAATACTTATAGTAGTAGTAGTATTAGTAGTAGCAGTACTAGTTGTAGTAATAGTAGCAATAGTAGTAGTTGGAGTAGGGGTTGTAGTAGTAGTAGGAGTGGTAGAAGTGGTAGGAGTTGCAGTTGGAGTTGTTGCAGCAGCAACAGTAGAAGTAGTTGGAGTAGTAGTAGTAGTACTAGAAGCAGCAGTAGTAGTAGTAGTAGCAACAACAATTGTTGTAGTTGTTGTGGTAGTAGTATAAATTTTAGTTGTCGTAGTAGTAGTAATAGGACCAGTAGTAGTAGCAGTAGTAGTATTTGTAGTAGTAGTAGTGGTGGTTGACCTAGTAATAGTATTAGTAGTAGTTAATATGGTAGTAACAGTAGTAGTAGTGGTAGTAGTAGCAGGAGGAGGAGGAGGAGGAGGAGGAGCAGCAGTAGCAATAGTAGTAGTAGTAGTAGTAGTAGTAGTAAAAGTAGTAGTAGTAGTTGTTGTTGTAGTAAAAGCAGTAGTATTAGTAGTAGATGTAGTAGTAATAGTTGTTGTAATAGTAGGAGTAGTAATAGTAGCTATAGAAGGAGGAGGAGTAGTAGTAGTAGCAGTTGTATTAGAAGTAGTTGTAGTTGTTGTAGTCCCTGTAGTTGAGGTAGTAGTAGTGCTAGTAGTTGTAGCTTTTTGTAGTAGTAGCAGTAGTAGAAGTAGTTGCAGTAGTAGTTATTGTACTAGTAATTGTAGTAGTAGTAGTATTAGAAGTAGTAGTTGTTGTTGTTATAGTAGTAGGAGCAGTAATAGTTGGAGTAAGGGTTGTAGTAGTAAGAGTGGTAGAAGTAGTGGGAGTTGCAGCAGGAGTAGTAGTAGTTAGAGTAGTAGTAGTAGTAGTATTAGTAGTAGTAGTAGTAGTAATAGTAGCAGTAAAAGTAGTAGAGGCAACAACAGTTGTAGTTGTTGTGGTAGTAGTGTAAATTATAGTAGCAGTAGCAGTACTAGTAGTAATAGTAGTAGTTGTTGTAGTAATATTTATAGTAGTAGCAGTAGGAAGTGTAGGAGTAGTAATAGTAGTAGTAGAAGTAGAAATTGTTGCAGGATTCATAGTAGTAGTAGTAGTTGCAGTAGTGTCAGTTGTACCTTTAGTAATAGAGTAGAAGTAGTAGTAGTATGATTGTTTGGAGTGGTAGTATTAGTGCGACTAGTTGTAGTAGTAGTAGTAATACTAGTAGGAGTAGTAGTAGCAGTTGCTGTAGTCATAATAGTAATAGTAGTAGCAGTTGTGGTGGTAGTAGTAGTAGTAGTAGTAGGAGGAGGAGGAGGAGGAGGAGGAGTGTAGTAGTTGCAATACTAGTCATAGAAGTCATAGGAGTGTTGGGAGTAGTAGTGGTATTAGGAGGAGTAGAAATAGTAGCAGTAGTAGTTGTGGTAATAGAAGTTGTGGTAGTAGTACCCGTAGCAACAGTAGCAGTACCTGTAGCAACAGAAGTAGTGGTACTAGCAGTGGCAGTAGTATTAGTAATAGTAGCAGCAATAGTAGTAGAAATAGTAGTAGTAGTAGCAGTAATAGTAGAAGTAGTAGTAGTAGTTAGAGTAGTAGTAGCAGTAGTATTAGTAGTAGTAGTAGTTGCAGTAGTAGCAGGAGTAGTAGTAGTAGTTATACTAGCAGTAGCAGTTGCAATAGTAGTGTTAGTTAGTAGTAGTAGCAGTAGTAGAAGTGATAGCAAACATAGTAGTAGAAATAATACTAGTAGCAGTAGAAGTAGTACTAGAAGTAGAAGAAGTAGTAGTAGTAGCAATAGTAATAGTCTCAACAAGAGCAGTAGAAGAAGTAGTAGTAGTAGCAATAATAGTAGTCTCAACAAGGGTAGTAGAAGTAGTAGCAGTAGTAATCGAAGTTGTTGTTGTCATTGTTGTTGTTGTAGGAGTATTAGTTGTATTAGGAGTTGTACTAGCATTACTAGCAGTGGGAGCAGTAGAATTAGCAGTAGTAGTCGTAGTAGTAGTAGTAGAATTAGTAGTGGCAATAGTAGTAGTAGCAATAGTAGTTGTAGTAGTTGTAGTAGTTGTTGCTGTTGTTGTGGTTGTAGTGGTTGTAGTGGTAGTACTACTATTAGCATTAGTTGTAGTAGTGGTAGTAGAAGTAGAAGTAGTAGTAGCAGCAGCAACAGTAGTAGTAGAAGTAGTAGGAGGAGGAGTAGGTGTTGGAGTAGTAGTAGTAGTAGTACTAGGAGTATTATTAGTACTAGTAGGACTAGTAGTATCAGAAGCAACAAAAGTAGTAGTAGTAGTCAGAATAAGAGTGGGAGCTATAGTAGTAGTTGAAGTAGTAGCAGTAGTAGCAGTAGTAGTTGTAGTAATAGTAGTAGTATCAGTGGTAATAGTAGTAGTGGTCGCTGCAGCAACATTAGTTTCAAGAATAGTAGTAGTTGTTGTTGTTGTTGTTGTAGTAGAAGTAGTAGTATCAATAGTAGTTATTGTGGTAGGAATTATAGCAGTAAAAGTAGTATTAGGAGTAGTAGAAGGAGTAGGAGTTGCAGCAGTAGTAGCAGCAGCAGGAGTAGTAGTAGTAGAAATAGTAGTAGTAGCAGTGGTAGTAGCAGTAGTAGAAATAGTAGTAGTAGCAGTGGTAGTAGCAGTAGTGGTAGTTGTAGTAGTATTTGTAGTAGTTGTAGTGCAAGCTATAGTAGTAGTAGTAGCAGTAGTACCAATATTAGGAGTAATAGTAGCAGCAACAGCGATAAGAGTACTTATAGCAGTAGTAGTAGCAGTAGTAGTAGTTGGAGGAGGAGGGTGAGTAGTGGTAGCATTGGTAGTTGTAGAAGTTATAGTCGGAGCAGAAGTAGCAGCAGCAGCAGCAGCAGTAGTAGTAGCAAATTTAGTAGTTGTTATAGTAGTAGTTGTAGTAGTTGTAGTAGTAGTTGTAGTAATCGTAGGAGCAGCAGTAGTAGTAATTGTAGTAGTGTACTAGTAGTTGCAGTAGTAGTTGTAGTAGTAGTAGTTGTAGTAGCAGTAGAAATATTAGTAGTAGGAGTAGTAGTAGCAGCAATCAGAGTAGTTGTAGTAGTAGTAGTAGTAATAGTAGTAGGAGTAAGAGTAACAGTAGCAGTAGTAGTTGTTGTTCTTGTAATAGTAGTAGAAGTAGTATTAGTAGGAGTAGCAGGAACAACAGCAGTAGCAGTAGTGGGAGCCGAATTACTACTACTAATCCTTCCCCTACTTGTGCTACTACTACTGCTACTGCTACTTCTACTACTACTACTGTCACTGCTTATACTTCTACTATAACTACTACCACTTCTACAACTACTGCTACTATTATTACTACTTCGACACCTATTCCTGCTCTTACTACTACTTCTACTGCTCCTGCTCCAACTACAACTACTCCTAACCCTATTGTTTTGCTGTTGTTACTACAACTTCTGCTACTGCTACTGCTATTGCTATTCCTGCTACTTCTATTGCTACTCCTACAACTACGACTTCTATTACTGCTACTAGTCATAGTACTAGTTGTCTTATTACTAGTACCACTTCTACTACCTCTACTACTACTACAACTGCTACTACTGTTGCTATTGTTGCTACGGATAATACTATAATTGCTACTACTGCTACTACTACTACTGCTACTGCTACTACAGCTGCTACTACTACTACTACTACTACTACTATTGTTGCTGCGGTTACTACTACTACTATTCTATTGCTTCTACTACTACTACTACTACCCATACTAATACAACTACAACTACATTTATGACTACCGCTACTTCTACTCCTACTACTACTACTATTACTATTACTACAACTACTATTACCATTAGTACTACTACTATTACTGCAACTACCGCTATTCCTACTCCTATTCTTACACCAACACGCGCTACTACTACTACAACTATTAGTACAACTATTACTACATTGCTACTACTACTACTACTCCAACTCGTACTACTGCTGTTACTACAACAACAATAACAACTACTACTACTACAACTAATACTACTATTAGAACAACTACAACAATAATAACTACTACAACTACAACTATTACACTTACTTCTACAGCAACTACTACAGCAACTACTACTACGACTACTACACTTACTAGTACTGTTACTACCACTACTGCTATAACTTGTTCCGCTACTGCTTCTACCACTACTACTACTCTTATAACAACTACTACAACTGCTACTAATCGAATAACTGCTGCTACTGTTGCTACTACTACTACTTCTACAACTAGTACAACTGCAACTACTACTTCTATAACTAGTACAACTGCAACTACTACTTCTACTACTAGTACAACTGCAACTACTACTACTCTTACTACCGCTACTACTACTACTACTCTTAATCATACTACTACTGCAAGTATTCCTGCTCCTACTACTAATACTACTTCTACTCATACCACTACTACTACAATTGCTACTCCTACCCCTACTCCAACTCCCATTACTAATACTAGTCCTACTATGACTACTACCCCTGCTACTGCTAGTACTACTACTATTGCTACTACTACTATTCCTCCATCTACTACCACTCCTAACTCTCCTACTACTACTACCACTACTTCTGCTGCTCATATTACTACTACTACTGCTTGTGCTGCTACTGCCACTACTACAACTACTATGACTACAACAATTACTAATATTACAACTTCTGCTACTACTATTACTACTACTACTACTACTACTACTACTACTACTACTACTACTACTACTACTAATGCTTCTACAACTCTTTACTCCAACTTCTACTGCTTCTACTACTCCTACAACTACAACTACAACTACTTCCACTACGTCACTACTACTACTATCGTTATAACTACAACTGCTATAATTACTGCTATGACAACTACTAGTCATACTGCTACTACTACTACTATAGCTAGTACAAGTGTTGTAGCTATTGCTACTGCTATACCTTCTGCTACTACTACTACAACTACTTCTACCATTACTCCTACTCCTACTACTACTCCTGTTACTACTACTAATCCTACAACTACTACTACTGATACTCCTTCTACTATTAGTACAACAACAACTACTACTATTACGTCTACAACTACTTTTACTTCAACTCCTACTACTACTATTACCGCTACCAATACTACTACCACTTCTACTGGTACTACATCTACTACTACTCCACCTATTACTACTACTACTAGTAGTACTAATACTTTCACTATTGCTATTGCTACTACTATTACTACTACTATAGCAACTACTACTTCAGCTACTACTACTAGTACTACAACAACAACTACTACTACCACCACCACTACTACTACTACTACTGCTACTGCTACTAGTATTGCTACTGCTACTGCTACTACTGCTTCTACTATTGCTACTAGTATGACTCCTCCTACCACTACTACTACTACTACCACAACTTTGACTACTAATACGCACACTACAACCCCTACTCCAACTCCTACTACTACTTCTACTACCACCACCACTACTACTATTACTACAACTTCTATTATTACTACCACTACTACTACTGCTACTGCTACTACTACGAATACTACCATTACTACAACTGGAGCTAATGCCGCTACTCTAACTACCACTACTACTACAACCACAACTACTGCTGCTACTACTACTGCTGCAGCTTCTGCTACTACTACTACAATTACTTCTACTACTGCTCCTAGTCCTAGTCCTACTCCTGCTACTACTACTACTAATCCTACTCCTACTACTACAGCTACTCCTACTCCGTTTACTACTACTAGTAGTCTAACAACAACTACTACTAGTACTACTTCTACAACTACTTTTACTCCAACTCCTACTGCTACTATTACTTCTACCAATACTACTACTACTTCTAGTAGTACTACATCTACTACTACTCCTATTACTACTATTACTATTACGACTACTATTGCTAGTGCTAATACTTCTACTCCTGCTAGTGCTACTACTATTACTGCTACTACAGCAACAATTGCTTCTGTTACTACTACTAATACTACAACTACTGCTAATACTGCTATTGCTTCTACTATTGCTCCTACTACTCCTACTACTGCTTTTGCTATTGCTACTACTATGACTTCTTCTACTACTACTACTACCACCACCACCACTACTCTGACTACTAATACTCACACTACTACCCCTACTCCAACTACTACTACTGCTACTACCACTACTACTATTGCTACCTCTACTCCTACTAATACTACTTATACCAATACTACTATTACTACTACTACTAATACTACCATTACTACAATTGCAGCTTCTGCCGCTACTCCAACTACTACTGCTGCTGCTACTGCTACTGCTGGTACTACTACTACTGCACCTACTACTCCTACTATAGCAACTACTGCTACTAACTCTTCTGCTACACCTACTGCTAACACAATTGTTGTTGCTGCTATTGCTGCTGCTACTACTGCAACTGCTACAATTATTACTTCTTTTGCTGTCGCTTATGCTACTACTATTGCTACTACTATTGTAGCTACTACTACTTCTACTATTACTACTACTACTGCTATTGCTGCAATTGCTAATACTACTACTAGTCCTACTATAAAAACTAATGTTGCTGCTACTGTTGCTACTGCTACTACAACTACTGCCACTTCTACTGCTACTGCTTCTACTACTACCACTACTCGTTTTATATGTAATACTTTTGCTACTGCTACTGATGGTATGACTACTTCTACTACTGCTACTGCTACTCTTACTTGTACTCCTACTACTACTACTAGGGCTGCTACTTCTACTACCACTATTACTATTACACCAACTATTGCTACTGCTGCTACTTCGACTGTGGCTACTACTGCCACTTCTACTGTTAGTACGGCTGCTACTAGTACTACTACAACTACTGCTCCTCCTCCTCCTCCTCCTCCTCCTACTACTACTAATACTTCTACAACTACTACACCTGTTGTTGCTACTAGTATTACGACAGCTACTACAACACCTCATACTTGTACTACTTCTATTACTACTGTTGCTACTACCACTGCTACTACTATTGCAATTATTACTACAATGACTACTACTACTACTATTACTACTACTACTACTACTACTACTTCTACAACTACTACTATTGCAACTACGGGTACTACTACTTCTACTTCTACTGCCACTACTACTTCTACAACTGCTACTACTGCTACTTTGGGTACTACTACGATTGGTACTACTACTACTAGTACTGCCACTACCACTACTACTACTACCACCATTACTAGTACAAATGCTACTACTGCTACTTCGAACACTACTAGGATTGCTCCCACTACTACTACTACTGCTACTAGAACTACTCTTACTACTACTATTACTACTACTACAACTACAACCACTACTAACATTTCTTCTACTGCTACTTCTATTAATACTAGTACTACTACTACCACTATACTACTTCTACTACCTCTAATAATACTAGTGCCACTACTATTGCTATTACTACAAATATTTCTACTACTACTAGTACTACTACTGCTACTATTGCTGCTACTGCTATTGCTACTACTACTACTGCTACTTCTGCTACTACTAATTCTACTACACCAACTATGACTATTGCTGCTACTACTTCTACTACGACTACTACTGCTACTTCGACTGCTACCACTACTACTACAACTACTACTTCAACTACTACTACTACTACTATTACTTCAACTACTATAATTACTACTACTACTTCTACTACTATTACTACTACTACTGCTGTTGTTGCTACTATGGCTCCTACTTCTACTACTGCTACTACTACTAGGACTGTTTCTACTACTACCCCTATTACTACTACTACTACTACTACTTCTATTGCAACTGCCACTATTATTTCTTCTAGTACTACTATTGCTACGGCTGCTACTACGACTACCATTGCTACTACTACTACTACTACTACAACTACAACTACTACAACTACTACTACTACTATTACTACTACAACTACTACTACCACTACTACTACAACTACAATTATAACTGCTACGGGTACAAAACCTAATATGGCTACTGCTACTACTACAACAACTACTAGTACTTCTACTACTTCTACCATTACTACTATTGCAACAACTAGAACTACTACTACAACAACAACAATAACTACTACTACTACTTCTCCTACAACAACAACTACTACCATTACTACTACTTAACCTTCTACTTTGACTAATGCTGCTACTGCAACTGCTACAACTACTGCTACTACTATTACTACTACTACTACTACTACTACTACTACTACTACTACTACTACTACTACTACTACTACTACTACTACTACTACTAGAGCTACTTCTGCTACAACAACTACTACTACTACTGTTGCTGTTGCCGATCCTACTGCTAGCACTACTACTACTATCACTGCTACTGCGACTACTACTACTATGACTACTACTAATGCTACTACATTTCCTACCACTACTACTACTACGACAACCGTTACTATGGTGACTACTACTACTCTTACCACTACTAGTACTCCAACTCCTGCTACAACTGCTACTACCACTACTATTACTATAATTACTACTGCTACGACTTTGGCTATGACTACTGTTGCTACTACTGCTACAATTACTACAACTACAACTATGGTTACTCATACTTCTATTACGACAACAACTGCTGCTACTGCTAGTATTATTAGATCTATTACAACTACTGCAGCTACTACTATTGCTACTACAAAAATTGTTGCTTCTACTACTGCTACTACTACTGCAATTGTTACTACTGTTTCTGCTGCAACTACTACTACTTCTACAATGCTACTACTACTATTGTTACTACTACTACAATTACAACTACTTCTATAGCTACTACTACTGCTACTTCGAGTACTTCTACAACTGCTACTACTAATACTACTAATGATACTACTGCTACTTCGGGTACTACTACTACTGCTTCCACCACCACCACCACCACTACTACTTCTAAAAATGCTACTACTGCTACTTTGGTAACTACTACTACTACTACAACAACAACAACAACAACTACTACTACTTCTACTATTACTGCAACTATTACTACTACTACTACTACTACAGTTGCTACTACTACTACTACTATTCCTAGCACTACTGCTACACCTACCACTTCTAGTAGTACTACTACTACAACAATTATACCTATTACTACTGCTGCTGCTACTGCGACTAATACTACAACTATTATTTCCACGACTGTTGCTACTAATACTACAACTATTATTACCACGACTACTGCTACTAATACTACAACTCCTGCTACTGCTACACCTACGACTAGTACTAGTCCTACGACAACTAAAACTACCTCTACTACTTCTACTGCTGCTGCTGCAGTTGTTGGTACCGTTGCTATTACTACAACTACTACTACCAGTACTACTAATAGAACTACTACTAATATTACAACTACTACGACCACCACCACCACCACCACCACCACCACAACTGTTGCTGCTGCTAATGCTATCACTACTACTGCTACTACTACTACTACTGCTGCTGCTGCTGTTGCTATAACTACTACTATTACTTCTACTACTATTCCTCCTAATACTCCAATGACAACTATAACAACAACAATAACTACTACTACTACTGATACAACTGCTACTACTACTACAACTAGTACTACCCCAAACGCGCCAACTACAACTTCCACTTTTACTTCCACTACTACTATTACTTCGATTGCCACTACTACTAATGGTACTTTTGCTGCTACTCCTACTACAAGTACGGCTGCTACTACTACTACTACAGCTACCTTTTTTACTA
The DNA here is from genome assembly GCA_005019695.1 of Trichopus zeylanicus subsp. travancoricus. Lineage (NCBI taxonomy): Eukaryota > Viridiplantae > Streptophyta > Magnoliopsida > Dioscoreales > Dioscoreaceae > Trichopus > Trichopus zeylanicus. The sequence continues at coordinate 53,936 of RXID01016592.1, forward strand.
CTACTGCTGCTACTAGTACTATTACTACTACTGCTACAACTATTGCAACTTCTAGTAACACTACTACTATTGCAGCTGCTATCTCTACTACTACTACTTCTGTTGGTACTACTATTGCTATTACTATAACTAATACTGTGACTACTAGTAGTGCTGTTGCAACTACTACTACTACTACTTCTACTTACATAGGAACAATCA
>RXID01016593.1:0-21973 GCA_005019695.1 Trichopus zeylanicus subsp. travancoricus
ACCACCACCACCACTAGTACTACTCTCACTCCTACTACGACTACTACTGCGACTACTACTCATAATACTACTTCTGCTGCATGAACTACTAGTACAACTACTATAATTACTACTATTGCTGCTACAACTATTACTACTATCACTACAACAACTAGTCCTATTAATACTACTACTGTTGCTACTGCTACTACTAGTACTGCGACTCCTACAGCTACTACTACAATAACTGCTACTACTGCGATTGCTACTACTACTGCAACAACTAATACTACTTCTACTACAACATCACATACTACTACTACCACAACTGCTACGAATGCTAGCGCTACTTCTACTATTGCTACTGCTACAACAACTGCAAGTACTATTGCGTCTACTACTACTGCTACTACTGTTGCTACTACTACTACAACTACTTCTACTCCTACTACTACTACTACTACTACTCCTACTCCAACTATTGCCACTATTGCTACTATTAGTCATACTACTACTACTACTACTTCTACCATCACTACTACAATTGTTACTACAACAACAACAACAACAACTACTACTACTACAACTCATACAGCTACTACAATTGCCACTGCTACTGCTACTACAACTACTACTACGACTCCTACTGCTAATACTACTACTATTACTGCTAGTACTACTACTACTCCTGATGCTGCTGCTGCTGATACTCCTATTGCTACTCCTATTACGACTACTACTACTACTACTACTACTACTACTACTACTACTACTACTAATACTAATACTACTCGTACAGCTACTCCAACTACTGCTAGGGCAACTAGTCTTCCCATTGCTACTACTACAACAACTACTCTTGCCACGACTACTACTACTATAGCTAGTACTACTCCTACTACGACTGCTACCACTACTTCTGCTACTTCTCTTACAACTACTACTACTACCACTACTCCTACTACCACAACTGCGACTACTACTACTACTACTGCCTCAACTGTTACTCCTCCTATTGCTACTACTATGCTCCTAGAACTACTGCTACTAATGCTACTACTACTACTACTAGGACTACTACTCCTACAACAACTACTACTATAGTTACTACTAGTACTGCTACAATTGCTAGTACTTCTGCGACTACTGCTCCTACGACTACTACAACAACTACTACTGTAGCTATACTGCTACTACTGCAGCTACTACTACAACCACTCCTACTACTTGTTCTACTATTGCTGCTACTGCTACTACTACTACTGCGAATACTACTACTACTACAATTGCTATTACTATTACTACTACTATTGTTACTATTATTGCTACTACTACTATTTCTTCTACTACCTGCTACTACTACTGATGCCACCACTACTACTACTACAGCTGCTACTTCGGCTCTTGCTACTAACGCTGCTGGCACTACTGCTTCTCTTACTACTACTAATACTACTACTGCAACTACTACTACTACTCCTTGTGCTAGTACAATTGCTACTACTACTACTACCACTACTACTACTACAACTATTATAACCATTGCCACTGCTATTCCTACTACTGTTCCTGCTACGGCTACTAATGCTACTGCCACTACTGCTACTCCTACTACTATTGCTGCTGCTACTGCTACTGCTACTGCTACTACGATTACAACTACTACTACCATTGTAGCTGCTACTACTACAACCCGTGCTTCTACTAATGCGACCACAACTACTACTACTATTCTCACCCTAACAACTACTACTACTTCCACTACTCCTACTACCCTCACACCTACTACTACTACTGCTACTACTGCTACTACTACTCATAATACTAGTACTGCTACTGTTGCTACTACTTCTACTACTACAACTGCAACTACTACTAATATTAACCTAGCAACTACAGCTTCCACGACAACTACTACTGTAGTTACTACTACTACTATATCTGCTACTACTACTGTATCAACTACTACTACTACTGTGACTACAACTACTACTGCTACTTTTGCTACTGCAGATACTACTGTTGCCACCCCTACTGCTGCTGCCACCCCTACTACTGCTGCTGCTATTACTACTACAACTTCTGCCGCTACTACTACTACTACTACTATTCCGACTATTGCTACTAATACTACTGCTACTACTATTACTCCTACTACTACAACAACTACTATTGTTGCTACTATTACTCACAACAACAACAACTACTACTACTATTAATTACGACTACTACTACGACTACTACTGCTACTACTACTGGTACTACTACTACTACTACTACTATTAGTACTACTACTACGGCTGCTACTACTACTGCTACTGCTACTGCTACTGATACTACTGCTAATACTACTGCTACTATTATTACTACTATTACTACTACTCCTACTCCTACTACTGCTGGCCCAGCTGCTGCTACTACTACTACTACTACTACTACTCTACAACTGCTACTACAAAATCTAGTACTACTACAATAGCCGCTACTACTATTGCTACTCCTACTGCTACTTCTACTACTATAGATACTACTACAACAACTACTGTGACTATTGCTACTCCTACTATTGCTAATGCTACTACTATTTCTATTACTACTGCTGCTAAAAGTACTGCTACTACTACTGATACTACAACTGCTACAACTACTATTGCGGCTATTACCACAGTTGCTACTATTACTACCGCGACAACAACTACTACTGCTAATACTACTACTACAACAACAACAACAACTACTACTGCTAGTACTACTACTACTGCCACTATTGCTACTATTGCTACTGCTACTTCTGCGACTACAGCTACTACTACTACTCCTACTACTACTCCCCTTACAACTAATGCTGGTATGACTTCTCCTACTACTTAATCAACTACCACTTCTTCTACTACTACTGCTACAACTCCTACTTCTACTCCTACTACTTCTAATACTACTACTACTACTCCTACCAACACATCTACTGCTATTGTTGTTAATGTTGTTGCTACTATAACTACTACTACTGTTATTTTTATTGTTGTCGCTACAACTACTACTGCTACCACTTCTCCTACTACTACTATGATTACTACCGCTTCACTGCTACTACACTATTACTTCTTCTATTGCTACTATTGTCGCCGCTGCTACTACTACTGTTGCTGCTACTGCTAGCAATATTACTACTACTACTGCAACTATTGCTACTATTGCTACTACTACTTCTACTATTATAACTAATTCAACTACTCATGCTTCTACTACTACTGTTACTATTGCTACTACAACTACTGCAACTATTGCTACTGTGACTACTTACAACAACTTTTACAACTATTGCTACTACTAGTACTACTATTATAACTGCTACTACCACTAATACTTCTCCTACAATAATAATTTCTACTACTCACCTACTACTATTCTACTGCTGCTACTGATACTACTACAACTACTGCTACTGCTATTACAACTGCTACTACTACTGCTACTTCTACTATTGCTACTGCTGCTACTACCGCTACTGCTACTACTGCTACTGTTGCTACTACTCCTCCTACTACTCTTACCACTGCTATTACGACTTCTATTATCACTACTACTATGGCAACTACTGCTAATACTACTTCTGCTACTACTATTTCTACTGTTGTAGCTGCAACAGCTACAACTACTACTACTAATGCTGATACTGCTACTCCAACGACTACTACTACTACTATTATTGCTACTACTACTACATCTGCTACAACAACTACTGCTACGGCTACTACTGCTGTTACTACTAGTCCTATTACTTCTCCTTCTACTAATACTACTATTGTTGTTACCACTACTTCTACTTTCGCAACTACTATGACTACGACTACTACTACAACTCCTGCTACTACTACTACTGCTATTACAGCTGCTCTTTCTAGTACTACTACTAGTACTATTGCTACTACTACTACTTCTGCTAATATTACTACTACTACTTCTACTACTACTACTTTTGCTGCTACAACTTCTACTATTACTACTTTCGCTACTACTACTTCTAATACTACTACCACGACAACTATTACAATAACTACTATTGGTAATAGTACTACGACTACAACTGCAACTATTGCTTCTGCTTTTGCTATTGCTACTGCTTCAATTACTACTACTACTACTACTACTATTGCTACTATTACACCTGCTCCTACTACTACTACTACAATTGCTCAGACTATTGTTGCTGCTCCTACTAATCGGGCTACTACTACTACAACAACAACTACTACTACTATTGTGACCGCTACTACTACTACTATTACTGTTGTCGCTATTACTATAACTACAACAACAACAACTACTACTACTACTACTAATACTACTATAACTTCTACTACTGCTGCAACTGCTCATGCTACTACTGCTATTAATAGAACGATTCCTTCTAGTTCTCCTACTACTGATACTACTGCAACTCCTACTATTGCTACTACAACTACAACTACTTCTACTACTACTATACTACTCCTCCTACTTCTCCTAATTCTACTACTACTACTGCTACTACTATTGCTGCTACTGCTACTACTACTGTTGCAGCTACTACTATCGCTACTACTACTACTACTCATTCTACTGCTACTACTCTTGCTACAACTACTATTAGTACTGCTTCTGCAACTACTGCTACTAGTACTACTGCTGCTGCTACGATTGCTGCTACTACTTCTAATACTACTACACCTACTAGTACTACTACGGCTACTACTAATACTACAACTACTCCTACTAATAATGTTGTTGTTGTTTTTGTTGCTACTAATACTACCACTATTTCTCCTACTACTACTACTAATGCTACTGCTACCACAGCTGCTACACTGCTACTCCTTTGATTACTACTACTACTACAACTACTGCTAACACTACCACTACTACTGCCATTGCTATAAGTATTGATTCTGCTACTACTACTACTATTACTAGTAATGCATCTAATGATACTACAACAACAACAACAACTGCTATTGCTAGTACTACTACTATAACTACTATTGCTACTACTACGACTTTTACTACTACTAGTACTGCTACTACTACGAATACTACTATAACTTCTACTTTTGTTGTCGCTGCTGTTGCTGCTACTCTACTAATAGAATGATTCCTACTACTTCTCCTACTACTGCTACTACTGCAACTCCTACTACAACTACTACTACAACAACTACTACTCCTACTACTTCTCCTAATTCTACTACTAATACTACTACTACTGCTACTACTACTACCACTTCTACAACTACTACTAGTTCTACTGCTATTACTATAGCGACTACTACTATTACTTATGCTCCTGCTACTACTACTACTAGTACTACTACAACTGCTATGACTGCTACAACTGCTGCTACTACTACTAGTACTACTACGGCTACTAGTACTACTGCTACAACAGCTACAACGACTGCTACTGCTACTAGTACTACTAGTACTACCACTAGTACTACTACTACTACTACTACTACTACTACTACTACTACTCCCACTACCACTACTACTACTGTTGTTGTTGTTGTTGCTACAACAACTACTACTACTAATGCTATTGTTGTTTTTGTTGCTACTAATACTACTACTATTTCTCCTACTGGTACTATTTATGCTACAGCTACTACAGCTACTACACTACTACCCCATCGACTGCTACTACTTCTACTACTGCTGGTGCTACCACTACTACTACTGCCACAACTACTAAACTATTATTACTACTGCTACCACTACTGTAAATATTGCTTTTGCTATTATGACTATTACTACTACCATTTCTACTAATGCTTCTACTGCTACAGCAACTACTACTACTACTACTTCAACTAGTTTTACAACAACTGCTACTGCTTGTACTACTACTATAACCACCACTACCACTACTACAACTTTTACTGCTTCTAGTAACTATGACTTTTACTACTACTACTACTACTACTACTACTACTACTACTACTATTACACAACTACTCCTACTACCACTACTACTAGTACTACTACTACGACTACTACTACTACTAGTACTCCTATCGCTACTACTACTACTATTACTTTCACTACTCTTGTTACTATTACTACTGTTACTACTACTACTACAACTACAACTAGTACCCCAACTGCTACAATTACTATGACTACCCCTACTACTAGTACTACTACTACTACTACACTACTTGTTCTACTACTGCTACTACTACTAATACTTCTCCCTCTACTATTACTACTACAACTACCTCAATTACTACTACTACTACTAATATTACTGCTTCTACTGCTAGTACTAATACTACTGCTACTACTACTACTCGAACTAATACTACTACTACTACTACTACTACTACTACTACTACTACTACTACTACTACTACTGCAACTTCTACTACTACAACTGCAACAACTATTATCCCTCCTACTGCTAGTATTGCTACTACTACTACTAATACTACTACTACTTCTACTACTACTACTACTGCTGCTACTGCTGCTGCTACTAATACTACTACTCCTACTACTTCTACTACTATTACTGCTACAACAATTACCCCTACTACTACTACAACTGCTACTACTAGTACTAATACTACTACTACTTCTGCTACAGCTGCTGCTACTACTACTACTACTGCTACTTCTACTGCTATTACTTCTACTCTAACTTATGCTACTATGATTACTACTGCGACGACTACTACTGTTACTATAAATTCTACTATAACTTCTACTACTAATACATCTGCTACTACTACTGCTACTACATCTATTATAACTTCTATTAATACTATTACTACCACTTCTACTACTACTACTGCTGCTACTATTGCTTCAATGACAACAACAACTTCTATTACAAGCACAAATGTTGCTATTACTACTTCTACTACTACTATGACTGCTCCCACTACTACTGCAACTCCGATGACTACTCCTACAACAACAACAACAATAACTACTATGTCTGCTACTATTGCTACTACTGTTACTACTACTAAATCTACTACAACTTCTATTACTACTACTACTACTACTACTACTACTACTACTACTACTACTATTACTACCACTACTACTACCACCACTACTACTACTATTACTACTACTACTACTACTATGACTACTACTGTTGCTACTACTACGACCACTATTTCTACTACTACAACTTATATTACTACTACTACTACTACTACTATGACTACTACTGTTGCTACTACTACGACCACTATTTATACTACTACTAATACTACTACAGCTTCTATTACTACTATTACTACTACTACTACCACTACTACTACTACTACTACTATTACTACTACTACTACTACTATGACTACTACTACTGCTACTACTACGACCACTATTTCTACTACTACTCCTACTACAACAACTTGTCCTACTACTACTACTTCTACTGCAACTATTGCTACTTCAACGACTACTACTTCTACTACTACTACTGCTACAACTACTGCTGCTGCTACTACAACTACTACTACTATAGATCCTTCTACTATAACTATTGCTACTATTTCCTCTACTCCTACACCTACTATTACAACTACTATTATTGCTACTACTACGACAATTACTATTATTTTTACTAATGATACACCTACTACTACTGCCACTACTACCACTTCTACTACTGCAACTGCTATTCCTAATAATACTGCTATTGTTTCTTCTACAATTGCTGCTACTCGTACTATGACTGCTACTACTACTACTACTACTAATACTACTCCAACTACTACTACTACTGCTACTACTACTACTATTACTGCTACTATTACTACTACTGCTGCTACTAATACAACTACTAATACTTCAACTACTACTACTACTACAACCACTACTGCTACAACCGATACTCCTACTTCTACTGCTACTACAACTACTTATACTTCTATCGCTGCTACTGCTACTCCAACTATTGCTACTACTGCACTGACAATTAATACCACTCCTACTTCTACTAGTGCTACTAATACTACTACTACTTCTCCTACTACTACTACTTCTACTACTAATACTACAAGTACTGTTGCAACTCCTACTACAGTTACTACTACTACAACTACTACCGCTACTATTACTACCACTACTACTACTACGACTACCACTGCTACTACTACTTCTCCTACTTCAACTACTACTACTAACACTACTTCCACTCCGGCTACTACTACTACTGTTGCTGCTACTACAACTATAACTACTACAACTACTACCGCTACTACTACTACTACTGCTACTACTTCTACTACTACTACTTCTGGTATTACTACTCCTACTGCTATAACTACAACTTATCCGACTACAACTACTTCTGGTACTACTATTGTTACTGCTAATACTACTATTACTGATACTACTGCTGCTGCTACAATGACTAATCGTACTTCCACTACTACTGCTACTACACTAGCACTACTACTTTACTACTACTACTACTACTACTATTACTACTACTGCTGCTATTGCTATGACTGCTACTACGGTTACTACAATTACTACTGCAAATAATGCTGCTGCAGCTGCTACTACTCTACTGTTGCCATAGCTTCTACTACTACTACTACTGCTGCTGCTACTGCTACTCCTAATACTACTGCTACTACTACTACTACAACAACTACTACTACTAGTACTACTACTCTTGCAACTACTACTGCTTCTACTAGTACCACTACTACTGTGGCTACCACTATTTCTCCTGCTCCTACTATTACTAATACCATTAGTATTACCACCACTAAGACTAGTATACCAACTACTGCTACTACTACTACGACTACTAATTCTATTACAACAACATTAACTACTACTACTATTAAAACATATACTACTACTGCTACTACTGCTACTATGACTTCTTCTCCTTCTATTAATACTACTACTACTACTACTACATCTGTTACTACTACTGCTACTACAACCACTACTAGTACTACTCCTGCTGCTGCTACTTCTACTACTAGTACTACTACTACTGCTACTACTGCTATTGTTGGCACTACAACAACTACTACTTTTACTACTTCTACTACAGATAATGCTACTATTACTGTTATTGCAATAGCTGCAATTGCTAGTACTATGACTCCTACGACTACTGCAATTGCTACTACTATTGCTCTACTACTAGTGCTACTACTACTACTACGACTAATATAAGTGCTACTTCTACTACTACTGTGACTATTATTGCTCTACTACTATGCTACTACACCTACTACACCTACTATTATTTTTACTAATGATACTCCTACAATTACAGTGACGACAACTACTTCCGCTTCTACTACTGCAACTGCTACTCCTAATACTATTGCTATTGTTACAATAACAACTACTACTCCTACTACTGCTTTTCCAACTACTACTACTACTACTACTAATACTACTGGCGCTACTAATATTATATTGCTAATACAACTGGTACAACTACTACACTACTACTACTTTGACTATTGCTGCTGCTATTGCTGCTACTACTTTTACAACAACAACAACAACAACAACAATAACAACAACAACAACAACAACAACTACTACTACTACTACTACTATTGCAACTACTGCTACTACTGTTACTTGTACTACTACTCCTACTACAACTACTACCACTACTACTACTAGACTAATACTACTACTACTTCATCTTGTGCTACAAACAATACTACTATTACTACTACTACTACTCCAACCACCACTTCTGCTAGTAATTCTGCTGCTGCTACTACTACTTCAACTACTACTACTATTACTACTACTACTACTAGTAATACTACTACTACTAGTAGTAGTACTTCTACTGCTACAACTACTACTACATCTATGACTACTACTGCTACTTCTTTTTCTACTTCCGCTACTAATACTACTGCTACTATGACTGCTACTCCTACTGCTACTAATGCAGCTAGTGCTACTACTACAACTACTACTTCTACAACAAAAACAACCACTATACTATTGCTACTACTGCTACAACTACAACACCTACTACTGCGACTACTACTACTACTACTACTACTACTACTAGTTTAACTACTTCTAGTGCTATTACTACTATTGCTACTACTGCAGCTACTACTAGTACTGCAACTACTTCTATTACTACTACTGCTGCTCCTACTACTACTACTACTACTACTACTGCTCCTACTGCTACTACTACTATTGTGGCTTCTGCTACTACTACAACAACTACTATGGCTTCTGCTATTACTACTACTACTACTGCGGCTTCTCCTACTACTACTACTGCTACAACAACCACTATAGCTGTTACTACTACTACTACCTCTTCTGCTGCTGCTACTACTTCTACTTCTACTACTACTACTATTGCTACCAATGCTACTGCTACTACTACAACTACTACTACTTCTACTGCTACTATTGTTACTCCTATTGCTACTACTATGACTACTATGACTACAACTACAACTACTGCTATAAATATTAATACTTCTACTACTACTGCTGCTGCTGCTGCAACTTCAACGACTACCACTACTACAGCTACACCTACTACTACAACTACTTCTACTACTACTATTGCTACTACTACTCCTACTCCTACTCCTACTACTGCAACTACTTCCACTACTCTTACACCTACTCTGCTACAACTACAGCTACTCTTACTCCTACTGCTACTACTACTACTCCTCCTCCTCTTCTACTAGTATAGCTGCTACTATTAGTACTCCTACAACAACAACAACAACAACTACTGCTAATACTACAACTTCAACTACTACAACTACCACTACTACTAATGCTAAAACTGCTACCACTACTACTTCTACTACTACTACTGCAGAGAGTTGCAGCAGCTACTACTACTACTGCTGCTACTTCTTCTCGTACTCCAACACCTATTGCTACTATTACTACTACTACCTCTACCACTACCGCTACTACAACTACCGCTACTCCTATCAATAGAAATACTACTCCTATTGCTTCTACTACTACTGGTGTTGCTGCTGCTGCTGCTACTGCTACTACTACTGCTACTGCTACTAACGCTACTCTCACAACTGCTACTCCTACTACTATGACTACTACTTCTACTACTACTAACGCTACTACTAATACAACTACTACAACAATTGCTGCAACAACCACTACCACTACCACTACTACTCTCACTCCTACTACCACTACTGCTACTACTAGTCCTACTGCTGCAACTACACATAACACTACTAATACTGCTATTATTACTACTATTACTATTGCTACTACTACGACTATTGCGCTTGATGTTGCTACTATTGCTATTACTACTTTTGCAAGTACTACCACTACTAGTACTGCTACTACCGCCACTACTACTGCTACTATCGCTCCTACTACTACTACTACTACGACTACTCCAACTAAGACGACTACTCATAATACTACTACTGCAGCTCCAACTACAATAATAACTCCTACTACTATAGCTATTACAACTACTACTATTGCTGCTATAACTATTACTACTACCACTACCCCTACTGCGACTACTACTGCAACTACTAGTCCTATTAATACTACTACTATTGCTACTGCTACTTCTAGTACTGTAACTTCGACAGCTACTACTACTTCAACCGCTACTACTGCTTTAGCTACTACTACTGCAACAACAACAAGAACTACTACTACTACAAAATCTCATACTATAACTACAACAACTGCTACGAATTCTAGCACTACTGCTACTATTGCTACTACTATAAAACTGCCACTACTACTGCTACTACAACAGCTACTACTACTACAACTACTTCTACTCCTAGTACTACAACTAGTAAGACACCTACTCCTTCTACTGCTACTACTGCTACTGTTTGTCATACTACTACTACTACGACTTCAATTGTTACTAGTACTACTACTGCTACAACTACTACTCCTATGGCCACTATAATTGCCACTGCTACTACTACTACTACAACTACTATTATGACTCCTGCGGCTAATACTACTACTATTACTGCTAGTACTACTGCTACTGCTACTTCTAATACTACTACTACTAATACTACCACTACTCTTGCTGCTATTGTAGCCGCAGCTGCTACTACTCCCATAGCTACTCCTACATTGACTACTACTACTACTGCAGCGGCTACTACTACTACTACTACTACTACAACAACCATTGCAACTACTACTGCGGCTACTATACTGCTACCACTGCAACTACTGTTGTTGTTGCTACTCCAACTACTACCACTGCAACTACTCTTACCACTGCTACTTCTACTACTACTGCTGCTACTACTACTACTACTACTACTACTACTACAACTACTACTATAGCCACTACTACTACTACTACTACTGCGGCTACTATACTGCTACTACGGCCTCAACTATTACTTGTCCTATTGCTACTACTACTGCTCCTAGTACTACTCCTACTACTACTAGGACTACTATTCCTACATCAACTACTACTACAACTACTACAACTATTGCAAATACTGCCATAACTATTGTGACTACTGCTCTTTCTACTACTATAGCTACTACTACTAATACTGCTATTGCTACTACTATTGCTATAATAATACTATTGCTGCTACTGCTACAACCACTCCTACTACTTGTTATACTATTACTGCTACTACTGCTAATACTACTACTACTACAATTGCTACTACTACTACTATTACGACTGCTACTACTACTATTTCTTCTATGACTTGCTACTACCACTAATGCCACTACTGCTACTACTATAACTACTGCTACGGCTCCTACTACTAATATTGCTGCCACTACTGCTCCTCCTACTTCTACTAATGCTACTATTGCAACTACTACTACTCCTCCTTATGTTGCTGCTGCTACTACTACTTCTACTACTACAATAATTGCTATTGCTATAGCTACTACTACTGCTGCTGCTGCTACAATGCTACTGCCACTACTACTACTCCTACTACTATTGCAGCTGCTACCGCTACTGCTGCTGCTGCTACTACTACAACTACTACTACTATTGCAGTTGCGGCTACTACTACTGCTGCTTCTACTACTACTACTATTGCTACCACTACAACTACTCTCAATCCTACTACTACTACTCATAATACTAGTACTGCTACTGCTGCTAGTACCTCTCCTACTACTACTACAACTACTACTTCTATTGCCCCTACAACTATAGCTTCCATGACTACTACTACTGCTATAACTACAACTACTGCTCCAATTACTACTACTACAACTACAGCTACCACTACTACTATTGCTATTGTAACTACGACTACTACTACTACTATTATTGCCACTACTCAGCTACTGCTGTTGCTACTACTACTACTATGACTACTGTTATTACTATGACAACTACTGCTACTATTACTTCTACTACTACTCCTATTCCTGCTACTACTACTACAGCCGCTGCTATTACTCCTACTACTACAACAACTACTGCTGTTGCTACTATTACTCACAATAACTACTATGACAACTCCTACTACTACTACTGCTGCTGCTACTACTACTACAGCTACTACTACTATTGCAACTACTAATAATATTGCTACTACTACTGCTGCTACACTACTGCTAATGCTACTACAGCCACTACTACTACGGTTGCTGCTACTACTACCACTGCTATTACTACTGATACTACTACTATTATTACTAATATTACTACTACTACTCCTACTACTATCGTAGCCAACACTACTACTACTATTGCTACTACTGCTGCTGCTACAACTACTACTACTACAACTGCTACAATAGAATCTAGTACTACTACAATAGGTGCTACTACTATTGCTACTGCTATTGCTAGTTTTGCTGCTACAAATACTACTAGAATAACTGCTATAACTGCTGCTACCTTTACTACTACTACTGCTACTACTATTCCTCTTACAACTAATGCTAGTATGATGTCTCCTACTACTTAAAAAAATACCACTTCTTCTACTACTACTGCTACTACTGCTTCAACCCATACTACTTCTAATACTACTACTACTACTACTGCTACAACTACTAACAATACTACTAATACTCCTACCAATAATTCTACTGCTATTATTGTTACTGCTATTGCAAGTACAACAATTACTACTACTGTTATTGTTATTCTTGTTGCTACCACTACTACTACTACTGCGACTTTTCCTACTACTACTATTACTACTGCTACTGCTTCGACAAATACTACACTGCTATTGCTTCTACTACTACTACTGCTGCTGCTACTACTACTACTACTGTTGGCACTGCTAGCACTATTACTAATATTATTGCAATTACTATGACTATTCCAACTAATGCAACTACTGATGCTTCTATTGCTATTCTTACTACTACAACTACTTTTACAACTACTTCTACTATTAGTACTACTATCATAACTGTTACTACGACTGCTACTACTACTACTTCTTCTTCTCCTACAATAATTTCTACTACTTCACCTACTACTATTACTGCTACTGCCACTGTAACTACTACTACTATAACTGATGCTACAACTGCTACTTCTACTACAGCTACAACTGCTACTACTACAACTAAGACTGCTATTCCAACTACTACTACTACTACTAATATAGCTACTACTACAGCTTCTATGACTACTAGTACTACTTCTACTACTGCTACTACTACTATACCTTCTCCTCCTACTACTACTACATCTGCTACGACAACCACTACACTGCTACTACTACTGTTACTACTACTGCTACTGCTTCTACTACTAATACTACTACTGTTGTTACTACTACTTCTACTTTTGCAACTACTGTGACTACGACTACTACTATATCTACTACTGCTACTGCAACTACTACAACCCCTGCTACTACTACTGCTTCTACTACTATGACTAGTACTACTACTTCTACTACTATTACTACTACTAACTCTACTACTACTACATCCACTACTACTACTTTTGTTACTATCAATACTGCTACTACTTCTAATACAGCTACCACAACAACTATTACAACAACTACTACTTGTAGTTCTACTACTACAACAACTACAACTACTACTTTTGCTTTTCCTACTGCAACTACTTCTATTACTACTACTACAACTACTACTATTGCCACTATTACATTTGCTTCTACTACTACTACTACTGCTACTACTATTACTACAACTGCTCTTGCTGTTGTTGTTGCTGCTACTAATATAGCTACTACTAGTACAATAACAACTACTACTACTGTGATTGCTACTACTACTACAATTATTGCTATCGCTATCACTACTGCTGCTACTACTACTACTAATACTACTGCAACTTCTACTTCTGCTACAGTAGCTATTGCAACTACTGCTACTAATTGAACGACTCCTACTAATACCACTACTACCACTACTGCTACTACTACTACTACTACTACAATTACAATTGCATCTTCTACTACTTCTACTGCTCCAACTATTACTCCTACTATAACTAGTACTGCTACTACTAGTACTAATACTACTACTTCTACTACTACTATTGCTACTACTACTAATGCTACTACTACTACTACTTCTACTACTACGACTGCTACAACTATTACTCCTACAACTACAGCTACTGCTACTGGTAGTACTAACACTACTACTATTACCACTACTGCTGCTACTAATACTACTACTGCTACTTCTACTACTATTACTTCTACTATAACTTATACTACTACTATTACTACTGCTGCGACTACTACTACTACGACTAATTCTACTGTAGCATATACTACTACTAATACTACTACAACTACTACTACTTCTACTATAACTTCTGCTACTACAATAACTACAACCGCTACAACTACTACTACTGTTGTTGCTACTACTGCGACTATTGCCACAATGACAACAACTACTACTATTTCTAGGACAAATGCTTCTACTGCTGCCACTACTACTACTACTACAGCTACTACTACTGCTACTACTACTATAACTACTACTACTGCTACTAGACTATAACTACTACTACTATAACTACTACTGCCACTACTGCTACTACTGCTATAACTGTTACTACTTCTACAACTAGTTCTACTACAACTACTAATGGTACTACTACCAATGCTACTAGTATTACTATAACTACTGCTACTACGACTACTGATAATACTGTTGCTACTACTACTTCATATCTGAGTACTACTGCAACAACTATTGCTGCTACTGTTACAACCGATGCTACTAATTCTACTACAACTTACCCTACTACTACTATTGTTGCTGCTACTACTGCCACTACGACTACTACTACTATTATCGCGACTACTGCTACTACTATTACGACTAGTGCTACTGCCCTGCTACCACTTCTGCTATTACTATTACCCCTACTAGTCCTGCTAGTACTAATTGTAATACAATTACAACTACTACTCCTACAGCTACTACTATTTCTGCTACTACTACTTTTACTACTACTATAACTATTTCTGCTACTGCTGCTGCTGCTACTTCTCTTACTCCTACGACTACTGCTACCATTACAACTGCTACTCTCGAGCTACTAACACTACTACAATTGCAACGACAATTACAATTACTGCTACTACTACTAATACTACTACTACTACTCCTAATACAACTACAACAAATACTACTACAACTACTGTTACTGCTACTACTACTACCACTACTTCTCCTGCTACTCTAACTATTGCTACTATTTCCCCTACTCCTACGCCGACTATTACAATAACTACTCTTGCTACTACTGCTACAACTACTATTATTTTTACTAATGATACTCCTACTACTACTGCTTCTGCTACCACTTCTACTACTACAAGTGCAACTGCTTCTCCAACTACTACTGCTTCTGCTCCTATTACTGCTGCTACTACAACTACGACTGCTACTACTACTACTATTACTAATATTACTCCAACTACTGCAGCTACAGCTACTACTACTGCTGCTACTACTGCTTTTATTACTACTACTACCGCTACTACTACTACTACTCCTCCTCCAACTACTACTCCTTCGACAACCACCACTACTACTACTGATACTCCCACAACTACTGCTGCTACAACTACTTATATTTCTACCACTGCTACTACTACTCCAACTATGGCTGCTACAACTCCTACTATTACTTCCACTCCTACTTCTATTAGTGTCATAACCGCTTCTACTGCTTCTACTACTACTACTACTACTACTACTCTTGCTGCTACCTCTACTACTACTGCTAATATAGTGTATACTATTATTGCTATTACTACTTTTGCTACAACTACTAATATAACTAATGCTACTGCTACTCCTACTACTACTCCAGCTGCTACCACTACTACTACTACAACTACAACTACTGCTACAACAACAACAATAACTACAGCTATGTTGATACTACTGCTACTGCTACTACTGTTGCTGCTGCTGCTGCTACTAGTACTAATACTACTACTGCTACTACTACTGCTGCTGCTCCTCCTAGTACTAATACTACTACTACTACTACTACTACTCTACTCCTACTACTACGACTAGTATTTCTACTACTACTACTACAACTACTTCTCCTAGTACTACTACTACTTATACTACAACTATTGTTACTTCAACGACTACTACTGCTGCTGCTACTACTACTACAACAATTGTTGCAGCTACTACTACTACTATTGCACCTTCTACTATAGCTACTGCTATTATTTACTCTACTCCTACGCCTACTATTACACCTACTAGTCGTGCGACTACTGCTACAACTACTATTATTTTTACAAATGATACTCCTACTACTACTACAAGTACTGCTACTACTTCTCTTATTACTACTACTCCTACTACAACTACAGCTACTGCTACTGTTACTGCTACTACTACTACGACTACTACTGCTGTTGCTACTTCCACTACCACTGCTACTGCTACCATAACTATTGCTACTTCGGCTGGTACCACTACCACTACTACTATTGGAACTATTACTATTGCTGCTACCTATACCACTACTTCTCCTATTCCTACTACTACAACACCTGCTACTACTAATACAACACCTACTTCTATTACTACTAGAACCATAGCTACGACCACTAATACTCCTACTACTAATGCTACCACTACTTCTTCTATTACTACTGTGGCAACTTCTATTGCTATTAGTACTACAGCCACTACTACCACTACTACTACTTCTACAGCTACTACAGGTATTTCTACTACTACTACTACTACTACCACTAGTTTTGCAACTACTGCAACTACTACCACAACTACAACAACTACTGCTACTGCTACGACTACTACTACTACTTCTATTACCACTACTACTACTGCTACTATAACAAAAACAACTACTACTACTACTTTTGCTGTGAAAACTACTGCAATCGCAACTTCTACTACTCCTACCACTACTACTTCTACAACTACTACTGCAATAGCTTCAAATGCAACATCTCCTTTTACAACTTCTACTACTACTGTTGGTACTACTAGTACAACAACTACTGCTGCTAGTACTACTACTGCTACTAATACTATGACTACTACCACTTCTACTACTACTACTACTAGAAATACTACTACTACCACTACTTTTGCTACTATTGCAACTACTACTACTACTTCTACTACTACTACTACTATTACTACAACTGCTGATACTTCTACAACTACTACTACTACTACTACTACTACTAACACAATAACAACAACTACTACTACTAGAATTTCTATTACTACTATTACTATTTTTGCTACGACAACTATTGCAACTAAGACTTCTACTGCTACCACTACTACAACTAGTACTACTTCTATTGCTAATACTACTCCTACAACTACTAATGCTACTGATTCAAATACTACTTCTCCTTTTATTACTTCTGCTACCACTACCGCTACTACTACTACCAATACCACTGCTTATAGTGCCGCTACTACTACTAATACGATGACTACTATGACTACTACAACTACTACCACTACTGCTACTGATACTACTACTTCTCCTACTACTACTACATCTGCTACTACTGCTGCTACTACTATTTCTACTTCTAATACTACAACTACTACTTCAACTCCTACTATGACTTCTACTAATTCTGCTACTATCATTACAACTACTACTGCTACTACTACTACCACTACTACTACTACTACCACTGCTACTACTACTAATACTACTGTCACTACTGCTACTGCTGCTAGTGCTGCTCCTACTATGACTATAACTACTACAACTACTACGGCTACTGCTATTACTACTACTACTGCTACTATGAATACTCCCGCTACTACTACTTCCACTTCTACTACTACTACTACTGCTCCAGCTACCACAACTACTACTACTGCTGCTGCTCCTCCAACTACTACTTATCCTACTACTACTGCATCTCATACTACTATTGATACTACTAATGCTACTATTATTGCTACTACCATTGCTGCTACAATAACTAACGGTACTACGGCTACTACTGCTACTACTGTTGCTGCTCTAATGACTAAAGGTACTTCAACTACTACTGCTGCTACTACTACCACTACACTAGTACTATTGCTCCTACTACTACTTCTACTACTGCTACTACTACTACGACAACTACTATTGCTGCTACTACTATTACTAGGACTGCTACTACGGCTACTACAATTACTACTACAATAACTGTTGCTGCTGCTGCCACTGCCGCTGCTGCTACTCTACTGCTGTCGTAACCTCTACTACTACTACTACAACAACTGCTACTCCTCCTCCTCCTCCTCCTCCTCCTCCTACTACTACTAGTACTAATACTCTTACTCCAACTACTATTTCTACTACGACAACTACCACTGCTAATACCACTATTTCTCTTGCTTCTACTACTACTGCTGCTACTACTAGCACTACTACTAATGCCGCTAGCACTACCACCACAATGACTACTATAACAACTACTACTACTACTGTTACTATGACTTCTCCTGCTACTATTACTACTACTACTTCTACTACTACATTTGCTACTACTATTACTACTACAACAACTACTACTACTACTCCGGCTGTGGCTACTTCTACAACTAGTACTACTACTACTGTCGGCACTACAATGACTAATACTACTACTTCTATTACTACTACGATGGCTAATGCTACTATTACTGCTGTTGCAAATACTGCTATTGCCAGTACTATGACTCCTATGACTACTGCAACTGCTACTACTATTACTCCACTATTATTGCTGCTGCAGCTACTACTACTACTACTACTACTACTACAACAGCTACTTCTACTACTACTGTTACTACTATTGCTCTACTACTACTGTTACTACTATTTCTCTACTACGACTACTACTATTTTTACTAATGATACTGCTACCACTAGTGTGACTACTATGACTTTAGCTTTGACTACTACAACAGCTATTCCAACTACTACTGCTAATACTGCTAATACAGATACTACTACTACTACTACAACTAATACTACTAGCACAACTACTATTACTACTGCTAATACAGGTACTACTACTACTACTACTATTGAGACTATTGCTACTACTACTGCTGCTGCTACTACTGCTACTACTGCAACAACTAATATAATTACTACTACTACTACTAGTACTACTACTAGTAGCGCTAGCAGTATCTCTACTGCTACTACTACGACTACTATTGCGACTACTGCTGCTACTTCTTCTTCTTCTACTACTACTACTACTACTACTTTCGCTACTACTACTACTCCTACTCCTAGTAATGGTTCTTACGCTGCTGCTACTACTACTACTTCTACAACTACTACAACTACTGCTACTACTACTACTGCTGCTACTACTACTACAACTTTTACAACTACTATAGCTATTACTACTGCTACTAGTACTACTACTACTACTATCACTACGACAACAACAACAACAAGTACTTTTGCTACTACTAGTGCTACTACTGCTATTGTAGCTATTGCTGCTACTACTACCACAGCAACTACTACTATTACTACTACTGTTGCTCCTCCTCCTACAACTACTACTACGGCTTCTTCTTCTACTACTACTACTACAACGGCTTCTGCTACTACTACTACTACAACAACAACAACTATTACTACAACAACTACTGTAGTTGTTGCTACTACTACTACAATAGCTACTACTGCTACTTCTGCTGCTGCTGCTACTGCTACTGCTACTTCTACTACTACTATTGCTACTACTGCTACTGCTACTACCGCTATGACTAGCAGTAGATGTTGTAGTAGTTATAGTAGTAGTACTAGTAGCAGTAGTTGCAATAGGAGTAACAGTAGTAGCAGTAGAAGCAGTAGTAATACTGTGGCTACCACAGTTGCTATTAGAACTTCTCCTACTACTTTTGCTACTACTGCTACAACAACTATTACTAATACGACAACTGTTACAATGATTGCTACTACTACTACTGCTTTTATTGCTACTACTACCACTACTTCTACGAACACTATGGCTACCATAGTTGCTATTACTACATCTCCGAGTACGTTTACTATTGCTACTTCTTCTACTGCTACAATTACAACTACAACTACTACTTCTACTACTTCTGCTACTATAGCTACTACTACCTTTGCTACTACTGCTACTACTGTTACTACTGCTACTTCTACTACTACTTCTACTACCACATTTGCTGCTACTGCTACTACTACTATTACAACTTCTACAACTACTACTACTACTACAACAAGAGCTACTACTACTACTACTCCTACTACTACGACTACTGCAACTACCACTACTATAACTACTATTTATTCTACCATTGCTACTACTACTACTGCTCCTGCTGCTGTTATGACAACTACTACAACTACTGCTATTTTTGCTACTATCGCCCCTACTACTACAACTTCTACTACTATTATTACTACTACTTCTACTACTTTCATTGCTACTGCTTATACTACTACCGCTACTACTACTACTGCTACTATAGATGCTACTGCTACAGCTGA
>RXID01016595.1:0-27817 GCA_005019695.1 Trichopus zeylanicus subsp. travancoricus
GGAAAGAAGATTAAAGCAGCATTTGAAGCAAAACACCCAGGTAACACTATTGGTGTATATCCACGCATTCTCTTTACATACAAGTATTTGGAAGAAGCATGCAAGGAAGCGGCCTTCACCCGAGCCCTCAAGGATCTCCCCTTCTGCCAAGACATACCCATCCCGGGGTATTATCAAAGACCCAAACGAAAGTTTGGTGTCCGCCGATCCACAACTTACAAAGGAAAGCCGCACCCCTCACATGCAAGAATAGAGAAAAAGAAGCACCTCAATCCGCAATCGACGATGCCGGTGCTTCTCTGTGGCGAAGAAAGGACAGGTTGCTCGCGAATGTCCTAAATGAGCGACGCAATGTCAAACGCAGTCTCCATGTTTTGGAAACACGGAGCTGCCAGCTGATTGTGAAATTGTCTCTGTCCAAGAAGGGGACGACCCGAGTGATGCTATTTACAGCATCTCGGAAGACGAAGACACAGCCATCTTGGAAGAGAAGATCTTTATGTTCCGGGAAGAAGATCGGACATGGTGGATAGGCCCTACTGGAGGTTACCGTGCCATGGTCCGTGTTTCCCAAGAATAATACGAATGCAGCCACTTATGGGACGTCAACAACGATGTCCCCGATGCCTATGAACGATGCTGCTGCTGCCAAGCACCATCACAAAAACGGTATCGCATGCACTGTGCCAACTGCCACTTGACTGTGTGTGGACGCTGCAGTTCGTATTACTTTGACAAACGAGTTCCTGTTGCTCAAGCATCCCTACCAAGGTATGACACCACAACCTAACTCCTTGAACAACAGCAGTACATTTCTGCTTGTGAAGGGCAACAGACGCAGTTACAACAACAACTCAACACCGCCCAAGCAGAAAATGATGCTTTGAAACAGCGCCTCCGCCAGATACAACTCGAGGCGGACCATTGGAAACAGAAGTACCACGACCTGGAACACGCTACCATGGAGGTTGACCGCCTGGTGCTCGAACGTCATGACCTCCAACGTGACCATCCGGCCACCCCTTGCGCCCCTGGAAGCGTGGTGGGAGACCTGCACGTTTTCCTCATGGATACTACACAACAGCTGCTAGCCGCAGAAGCGCAAGTGCCTCCCCCACAACCACGGCGAACCAAAAATATGCTGTACAACCTGAAGGTGAAGTTTGATATTCCTCAGGTTGTTCCATTTGAAGTTAACGCCATCCTTGATACAGGAGCAACGACCTGTTGCATTGACCAAGGTGTCGCTCCTGCTGATGCCCTGGAAGCTAATCCCTTCCTCGTACATTTTAGCGGCATCAATTCACGGACCTCGGCGAACAAGAAGCTGAAAGTTGGCCGAATGCTGATTGGGGAAAATGGCTTCCGAATCCCCTACACGTATGCCTTCCCAATGAAGCTCGGGGAGGATATTCAGATGATCCTCGGCTGCAACTTCATCCGCGCCATGCAGGGCGGCGTGCGGATTGAAGGCAATACCGTGACGTTTTATAAAAACGTCACGACCATTCATACTCTTCCCTCTGTTCCCACTGCAGCAGCCATTGCAGAGCTGGATCTCGAAGAGGAGGAGTATCTTCACATTCAGGAAGCGGTACAATATGCCGTAACACAACCGCAACAGCAGCTCACCAAAAAGCTAAGCGCCATCCTGGAGGAACTGCGGCAACAGGGTTATATTGGTGATAACCCGCTCAAATACTGGGCCAAGAATCAGATCCTCTGCCAGCTTGACATTAAGAATCCGGATTTCATTATTGAAGACCGGCCTCTGAAGCATATCACTCCACAAGCAAACGCTGCATATGCGAAACATGTCAAAGCTCTCCTGGATCTTGGAGTCATCAGACCCAGCAAAAGCCGGCATCGCACAACAGCGATTATTGTCAATTCCGGCACTTATATTGATCCCCAGACTGGTCAAGAAGTCAAAGGAAAAGAGCGCATGGTCTTTAATTATCGGCGCCTAAATGATATTACTCACAAGGACCAGTATAATCTCCTGGGGATTAATACAATTCTACACAAGGTGAGTAGAAGCCGTATCTACTCGAAATTCGACCTCAAGTCAGGCTTTCATAAAGTTGCCATGCATCCTGACTCGGTCGCTTGGACCGCCTTTTGGGTCCCCGATGGTCTCTACGAATGGCTGGTCATGCCATTCGGGTTGAAAAATGCACCTGCCATCTTCCAAAGGAAGATGGATTCTTGCTTCAAAGGAACAGAAGACTTTATTGCCGTATATATCGATGATATTCTGGTATTCTCTTCCTCTGCAGCAGAACATGAGCAACACTTGCAGAAAATGCTTCAGATCTGCAAGACTTATGGGCTAATCCTGAGCCCAACAAAGATGAAGCTCGCGGTCTCTGAAGTAGAATTTCTTGGGGCAGTACTGGGTAACCAGCGGATCAAATTGCAGCCCCATATTATCAAGAAGATCGCCACCTTTCAGGAGCAGGAACTCTTGACAACAAAAGGGCTCCGAGCCTGGCTCGAAATTCTAAATTACGCCCAAAATTATATCCCAAATTTGGGAACATTACTCGGGCCACTCTACGCTAAGACCAGTCCAACTGGAGAAAAACGGTGGAATACTCAAGACTGGGACTTAGTGGCCAGAATCAAAGCACTGGTGCAGCAATTACCAGATCTGGAACTACCACCAGAACACAGCTACATGATTCTGGAAACAGACGGTTGTATGACCGGATGGGGTGGGATCTGTAAATGGAAACCGCAGAAGTATGACCCCAAATCAACCGAAAGGATCTGCGCCTACGCCAGCGGCAAATTTCAGCCACTCAAATCCACGATTGATGCTGAGCTCTTTGCCGTGATGAATTCCTTAGAGGCGCTCAAAATATATTATTTGGACAAGGCTGAACTGACAATCCGGACGGACTGTCAGGCAATTATTAGTTTCTTCAATAAATCAGCCAACAACACGCCTTCCCGTGTACGCTGGATGGCCTTCACAGATTATATCACAGGCACAGGACTGACGATGCAGTTCGAACATGTTCACGGAGGAGACAACCACCTGGCTGACACCCTCTCACGACTGATCACTGCCCTTGTCTTTTCAGGATGGCCTGTCCCAACAGATCTGGAGGCCCTCCATCTAATAGCCACCACCGTCCAGGAAGCACCACAAGCAGCCCCGCACATCATACAGAAATACCTTACAGCGGCCACCCTCTTGTGCAACACTATGACCAACAACTCCGTCATCTCCGGGACCTCCCCATGTCCCTCACCGAATATGATGCTACAAGAAGGCAGCTGCAACAATTGGAGCGCCAAAGTGCCCAAAACGCCCTTACCGCCCTCCAACACTTTCGGGCCCTGTACGCCCTCAAGTTAGCAGAAGCAGCAAAGCGCGCAAAACACAAGACCACGGGTAACTTCTGGGCCCAGTGGTACCCTGTTCTCACACAGATCGACACACAACTCGAAACAGCAGTCAACCTCTCCCTGGGAAGCGGTACTCAACAGAACAATTATGCGAGATGAACTGGCTTCTCCAGCCTTCTCGCGTTATCCCAGTACCCCTGACACCCTCGGAAGTCACATGTCATACGCTCTTGGATGGACGAGTGTCCTTGAGCTTCAACCAGTATGCCTCCATTCCTACCTCTGATGCACTAGAGGAAGAGGACACTGAGATTGTTGCCGTCCTACTCCAGGACCTACAAAAAGCAGAACCCGAAGCAAGATGGGATACCCTGGGGGAACCCAGTGGCAAATTTGACTATTATGTCAGGTATGCAGCACCTCCCTCTTACTTCGAGCCCTTCCCCATGATCCCTACCGGATGGGATGTTGATCCTAGCCCAGCTGCACAAGAAATAACTCAACAGCAACAGACCAGTACCAGAAGGCGACAGAAAACCCGTAAAGTGATGCCAGCACGAAAGTGGCGCCAGCGCCTGACTCAACAGCGGCAAGAGTGGCGACCAAAAGGGAGCAGTAGCCAGACTCCACCCTGCGGAACCCATGCAGGAGATACACGCCCAGGGGCCTCTGTACTCCGGTCCATGGATCCACCGCAGGAGGAGGCTGATGACAACTTCCACTTAATCGCCACCTGGCCTCAGGAAGATATGTCCAACCCGACTACAGATCCGGAAGAATACTGTGAGTATTTACAGTATTATCATGATCATGAAATCCTTGCTACTCTCGGTGAAGATAGCTGGGATATGGACTATCCGCAACGGGCACCACAACAGGCAAAGCCAACTGAACGGCTTTGCTCTTCGTCCATTGTGTCCGAATACAGGCCTCCGGTTGATTCCACGATGGGTCCAGTCAACTACCCGCCAGCGGCAAGAACTGACCCTGGTCCAAGCCACGGACCAACGGTGGAAAACTACATCCCAAAGAACCTGAGGTTTAAAGCAAAAAATACGTCAGAATGGTGGAACCTCCCTTCGGCTCAACAGCAATCTGGGGCAATCTTCGTCATGCCCCTGCAAATTGGCCAATTCAACGACGTATTTATGCGTTGGGAGTCGATCACCAAAAATACAGTAGCCCTACAAGGTTTTACCGACGCTCGGACAAAAACCGAGTTCATTGAAAACCTACTGGGAGAATCTGAGAAACTAGCATGGATCCAATGGCGGATGGCTTATCCCATGGAGTATCAGCACTTACTGGACCATGCCGATGGCGCGGATGGGACGCAGAACATCTTGTCACAAATCCGCACCATCTTCGCCTTGGAAGATCCCTACCAAGGCTCGACAGCCATACAAGAAGAGGCCTATAGGGATCTCGAACGCCTGACCTGCCATAACTTACGGGATATTATCCCGTTTCTTAATGATTACATGCAGGTTGCCTCTCGGACCGGTAGGCTGTTCACCGGCCCAGAATTATCAGAGAAGCTGTGGTCAAAAATGCCTGGGAACATTGGAAAGAAGATTAAAGCAGCATTTGAAGCAAAACACCCAGGTAACACTATTGGTGTATATCCACGCATTCTCTTTACATACAAGTATTTGGAAGAAGCATGCAAGGAAGCGGCCTTCACCCGAGCCCTCAAGGATCTCTCCTTCTGCCAAGACATACCCATCCCGGGGTATTATCAAAGACCCAAACGAAAGTTTGGTGTCCGCCGATCCACAACTTACAAAGGAAAGCCGCACCCCTCACATGCAAGAATAGAGAAAAAGAAGCACCTCATCCGCAATCGACGATGCCGGTGCTTTCTCTGTGGCGAAGAAGGACATTTTGCTCGCGAATGTCCTAATGAGCGACGCAATGTCAAACGCGTCGCCATGTTTGAACAGCTGGAACTGCCAGCTGATTGTGAAATTGTCTCTGTCCAAGAAGGGGACGACCCGAGTGATGCTATTTACAGCATCTCGGAAGACGAAGACACAGCCATCTTGGAAGAGAAGATCTTTATGTTCCGGGAAGAAGATCGGACATGGTGGATAGGTCCTACTGGCGGTTACCGTGCCATGGTCCGTGTTTCCCAAGCCCAATACGAATGCAGTCACTACTGGGACGTCAACAACGATGTTCCCGATGCTTATGAACGATGCTGCTGCTGCCAAGCACCATCCCAGAAGCGGTATCGCATGCACTGTGCCAACTGCCACTTAACTGTGTGTGGCCGCTGCAGTTCGTATTACTTTGACAAGCGAGTGCCTGTTGCTCAAACATCCACAGCAAGGTATGACACCACAACCTTACTCCTTGAACAACAACAGTACATTTCTGCTTGTGAAGGGCAACAGACGCAGTTACAACAACAGCTCGCCACAGCCCAGGCAGAAAATGATGCTTTGCAACTCCGCCTCCGCCAATTACAACAAGAGGCGAACCATTGGAAACAGAAGTACCATGACCTGGAACAGGCTACCATGGAGGTTGACCGTCTCGTACTCGAACGTCATGACCTCCAGCGTGACCACCTGGCCACCCCTTGCGCCCCTGGAAGCGTGGTGGGAGATCTGCACGTTTTCCTCGTGGAGAATACACAACAGCTGCTAGCCGCAGAAGCTCAAGTGCCTCCCCCACAACCACGGCGAACCAAAAATATGCTGTACAACCTGAAGGTGAAATTTAATATTCCTCAGGTTGTTCCCTTTGAGGTTAACGCCATCCTTGATACAGGAGCAACGACCTGTTGCATTGACCAAGGTGTCGCTCCTGATGATGCCCTGGAAGCTAATCCCTTCCTAGTACATTTTAGCGGCATCAATTCACGAACCTCGGCGAACAAGAAACTGAAAGTTGGCCGAATGCTGATTGGGGAAAATATCTTCCGAATCCCCTACACGTATGCCTTCCCAATGAAGCTCGGGGAGGATATTCAGATGATCCTCGGCTGCAACTTCATCCGCGCCATGCAGGGCGGCGTGCGGATTGAAGGCAATACAGTGACGTTTTATAAAAACGTCACGACCATTCATACTCTTCCCTCTGTTCCCACTGCAGCAGCCATTGCAGAGCTGGATCTCGAAGAGGAGGAGTATCTTCACATTCAGGAAGCGGTACAATATGCCGTAACACAACCGCAACAGCAGCTCACCAAAAAGCTAAGCTCCATCCTGGAGGAACTGCGGCAACAGGGTTATATTGGTGATAACCCGCTCAAATACTGGGCCAAGAATCAGATCCTCTGCCAGCTTGACATTAAGAATCCGGATTTCATTATTGAAGACCGGCCTCTGAAGCATATCACTCCACAAGCAAAAGCTGCATATGCGAAACATGTCAAAGCTCTCCTGGATCTTGGAGTCATCAGACCCAGCAAAAGCCGGCATCGCACAACAGCGATTATTGTCAATTCCGGCACTTATATTGATCCCCAGACTGGTCAAGAAGTCAAAGGAAAAGAGCGCATGGTCTTTAATTATCGGCGCCTCAATGATATCACTCACAAGGACCAGTATAGTCTCCCTGGGATTAATACCATCCTACACAAGGTGAGTCGAAGCCGTATCTACTCCAAATTTGACCTTAAGTCAGGTTTTCATCAAGTTGCCATGCATCCTGACTCGGTCGCTTGGACCGCCTTTTGGGTCCCCGATGGTCTCTACGAATGGCTAGTCATGCCATTCGGGTTAAAAAATGCACCTGCCATCTTCCAAAGGAAGATGGATTCTTGCTTCAAAGGAACAGAAGACTTTATTGCCGTCTACATCGATGATATTCTGGTATTCTCTTCCTCTGTAGCAGAACATGAACAACACTTGCAGACCATGCTTCAGATCTGCAAGACTTATGGGCTAATTCTGAGCCCAACCAAAATGAAGCTCGCGGTCTCCGAAGTCGAATTTCTTGGGGCAGTGCTGGGTAACCAGCGGATCAAATTACAGCCCCATATTATCAAGAAGATCGCCACCTTTCAGGAACAAGAACTCTTGACCACAAAAGGGCTCCGAGCTTGGCTCGGAATACTGAATTACGCCCGGAATTATATTCCCAATTTGGGAACATTACTCGGGCCACTCTACGCTAAGACCAGTCCAACCGGAGAAAAACGGTGGAATACTCAAGACTGGGACTTAGTAGCCAGAATCAAAGCACTGGTGCAGCAATTACCAGATCTAGAACTACCACCAGAACACAGCTACATGATTCTGGAAACAGACGGTTGTATGACCGGATGGGGTGGAATCTGCAAATGGAAACCACAGAAGTATGACCCCAAATCAACCGAAAGGATCTGCGCCTACGCCAGCGGCAAATTTCAGCCACTCAAATCAACAATTGATGCTGAGCTCTTTGCCGTGATGAATTCCTTAGAGGCGCTCAAAATATATTATTTGGACAAGGCTGAACTGACAATCCGGACGGACTGTCAGGCAATTATTAGTTTCTTCAATAAATCAGCCAACAACAAGCCTTCCCGTGTACGCTGGATGGCCTTCACAGATTATATCACAGGCACAGGACTGACGATGCAGTTCGAACATGTTCACGGAGGAGACAACCACCTGGCTGACACCCTCTCACGACTGATCACTGCCCTTGTCTTTTCAGGATGGCCTGTCCCAACAGATCTGGAGGCCCTCCATCTAATAGCCACCACCGTCCAGGAAGCACCACAAGCAGCCCCGCACATCATACAGAAATACCTTACAGCGGCCACTCTCTTGTGCAACACTATGACCAACAACTCCGTCATCTCCGGGACCTCCCCATGTCCCTCACCGAATATGATGCTACAAGAAGGCAGCTGCAACAATTGGAGCGCCAAAGTGCCCAAAACGCCCTTACCGCCCTCCAACACTTCCGGGCCCTGTACGCCCTCAAGTTAGCAGAAGCAGCAAAGCGCGCAAAACACAAGACCACGGGTAACTTCTGGGCCCAGTGGTACCCTGTTCTCACACAAATCGACACACAACTCGAAACAGCAGTCAACCTCACAGCTGACTCAGCACAACGACTGCCTGCCTTCCTGTTCTGAACCGGACCAGCTTACTTGCGCGCGAAGCAAAGGAAACGCATCGCTACTTTACTTCAACCAGAAGAAACGCATCGCTACTTTACTTCAACCAGAAGAAACGCATCGCCACCTTATCCCTCTTTATGTAAAGTAGATAAGATAGCTAACAGCAGCCCACTGCTGTCCCCTCTTGATGTAAGCTCTTATCACAGTTGTATCCTTCCGCTATAAATATAGCTCTTGGGCCTTCATGCAAGGCACGCAAGAACTTAGCCAAAAACTTCTCTGAGTATTTCCATTTCCGCAAAAACCCGCAAAATCCCTGGTATCAGAGCTCAGTTCTTTCCATGGCTGAGTAAAACCCCTTCGGTCTAGGTACTCTTTAGGGGCGAGTGTGTTGGTTTCCAACCGTATGGCCGTTACTACCCAGACCATCGTGTGCCGAAAAATCCTGGATTGACCCCTCGGGTGGCACAGAGGCTGGACCTAATAAGTCCACCGCAAGGTCAATATTGGGAAAGAAGTAGGTAACCCTGGTTTAGGTGAGAAGGAGACTGAAGTATGTCTTCTGCCAAGCTTAGTGTCTGAACTGCAAAAGGCCGCAGTGCGCGTAAATCTGCAAGAGGCAGTAGCTGCCAGTCGGATGAGCAGGACTGATACTTGGCAAAGCCTTTGACATCCTCCTAGTACTCATCTCTTGTTCGATACGGAAGGATCGATACCACACACTTGGACTCTCGAGTACTTAGACTGTTTCTCTTCTTCATCTCCGTCCCTGTTTGTGTATGAACACTTTCTTGCCAGCTAAAACAACCAGCTCTTACCAAGAAGCCTTGAAGGCCGTAGAACCGATTGATCACCCAGCAACCGGTTTTGTCAAACCAAGTGAGTGTCTTAGCACCTCTGCCCAAAATATCGCCATTCTCAAACAAAACAATACGCAACTCCAGCTCCTGGTGCAAATAGCAGAGACCCTGAAAGAAATTCAGAGTGATCTCCAGTTCCTAAGAACACGACAACCAAGGAACTCTGTTCCTGAGTCCCTCCTCACACGACTTGAGCAGTTGTCGCTCGGTCCAAAAGTACGACCTCCCGAACCACGTGGGAGACTACTTGTGAACAAGGACCCTTTGCTTATTTTGCAGGAGGAACAAGCCAAATTAAATGGCAACCTCTCAGGTTCGGCTGCAGGAACAACAGCCCCAGCCCTTGGTCGAGGACCAAATCCGGGACTACCGGCGAAACAAACGCCGACTGTACAACACACAGCAGGCCACACGACGGATATTCCGCCGTCTCACAGGCCAACCAACGGAACATCTCCTGGAACAACATCTTGACCCCCAGGAACAATTGCGACTCTCGATGCGGGAGAGGGCAGCTATCGCCCCCGCCGAAGTCCTTTATCATTCCCGCACAGACGATGATCACCATAGGGTGTATATGCATCGTTCTGAAGAGTCCATCAGCTGCGTAGGAGACGCACAAGTGGACCGCAATTTTATTCAAGAAGAAAGTTATCAACAGCTGGTACACAGTAAGATGAAGTTTATTCATCTTGGCGTGATGCAGGTTCGATTACAGATCCTCCATCGACATGCCGAGGGCACGATGGCCCTTGTTGTGTTCCGAGACAACCGATGGCATGGTGACAAAGCCTTAATCGCCACTATGGAAGTAGACCTGACACAGGGAAGTCAGCTGGTGTATATCATTCCTGATATGATGCTTACACTTGGTGACTTTTACAGGAATATACAGATCTCCCTGCTTACTCGTGGCTATGACACTTGGCGGTGTGGTGAAGCAAACTTACTCATCACCCGAGGACTTATCGGGCGTCTCTCGAACACCCCGAATGTGGCCTTTGCCTATGAGGTCACAGGCGTTATTGACTATCTGGCTAGTCATGGGATACATGCTCTCCCTGGGAAGCGGTACTCAACAGAAGTTTTTGCGGAAATGGAAATACTCAGAGAAGTTTTTGGCTAAGTTCTTGCGTGCCTTGCATGAAGGCCCAAGAGCTATATTTATAGCGGAAGGATACAACTGTGATAAGAGCTTACATCAAGAGGGGACAGCAGTGGGCTGCTGTTAGCTATCTTATCTACTTTACATAAAGAGGGATAAGGTGGCGATGCGTTTCTTCTGGTTGAAGTAAAGTAGCGATGCGTTTCTTCTGGTTGAAGTAAAGTAGCGATGCGTTTCCTTTGCTTCGCGCGCAAGTAAGCTGGTCCGGTTCAGAACAGGAAGGCAGGCAGTCGTTGTGCTGAGTCAGCTGTGAGGTTGACTGCTGTTTCGAGTTGTGTGTCGATTTGTGTGAGAACAGGGTACCACTGGGCCCAGAAGTTACCCGTGGTCTTGTGTTTTGCGCGCTTTGCTGCTTCTGCTAACTTGAGGGCGTACAGGGCCCGGAAGTGTTGGAGGGCGGTAAGGGCGTTTTGGGCACTTTGGCGCTCCAATTGTTGCAGCTGCCTTCTTGTAGCATCATATTCGGTGAGGGACATGGGGAGGTCCCGGAGATGACGGAGTTGTTGGTCATAGTGTTGCACAAGAGAGTGGCCGCTGTAAGGTATTTCTGTATGATGTGCGGGGCTGCTTGTGGTGCTTCCTGGACGGTGGTGGCTATTAGATGGAGGGCCTCCAGATCTGTTGGGACAGGCCATCCTGAAAAGACAAGGGCAGTGATCAGTCGTGAGAGGGTGTCAGCCAGGTGGTTGTCTCCTCCGTGAACATGTTCGAACTGCATCGTCAGTCCTGTGCCTGTGATATAATCTGTGAAGGCCATCCAGCGTACACGGGAAGGCTTGTTGTTGGCTGATTTATTGAAGAAACTAATAATTGCCTGACAGTCCGTCCGGATTGTCAGTTCAGCCTTGTCCAAATAATATATTTTGAGCGCCTCTAAGGAATTCATCACGGCAAAGAGCTCAGCATCAATTGTTGATTTGAGTGGCTGAAATTTGCCGCTGGCGTAGGCGCAGATCCTTTCGGTTGATTTGGGGTCATACTTCTGTGGTTTCCATTTGCAGATTCCACCCCATCCGGTCATACAACCGTCTGTTTCCAGAATCATGTAGCTGTGTTCTGGTGGTAGTTCTAGATCTGGTAATTGCTGCACCAGTGCTTTGATTCTGGCTACTAAGTCCCAGTCTTGAGTATTCCACCGTTTTTCTCCGGTTGGACTGGTCTTAGCGTAGAGTGGCCCGAGTAATGTTCCCAAATTGGGAATATAATTCCGGGCGTAATTCAGTATTCCGAGCCAAGCTCGGAGCCCTTTTGTGGTCAAGAGTTCTTGTTCCTGAAAGGTGGCGATCTTCTTGATAATATGGGGCTGTAATTTGATCCGCTGGTTACCCAGCACTGCCCCAAGAAATTCGACTTCGGAGACCGCGAGCTTCATTTTGGTTGGGCTCAGAATTAGCCCATAAGTCTTGCAGATCTGAAGCATGGTCTGCAAGTGTTGTTCATGTTCTGCTACAGAGGAAGAGAATACCAGAATATCATCGATGTAGACGGCAATAAAGTCTTCTGTTCCTTTGAAGCAAGAATCCATCTTCCTTTGGAAGATGGCAGGTGCATTTTTTAACCCGAATGGCATGACTAGCCATTCGTAGAGACCATCGGGGACCCAAAAGGCGGTCCAAGCGACCGAGTCAGGATGCATGGCAACTTGATGAAAACCTGACTTAAGGTCAAATTTGGAGTAGATACGGCTTCGACTCACCTTGTGTAGGATGGTATTAATCCCAGGGAGACTATACTGGTCCTTGTGAGTGATATCATTGAGGCGCCGATAATTAAAGACCATGCGCTCTTTTCCTTTGACTTCTTGACCAGTCTGGGGATCAATATAAGTGCCGGAATTGACAATAATCGCTGTTGTGCGATGCCGGCTTTTGCTGGGTCTGATGACTCCAAGATCCAGGAGAGCTTTGACATGTTTCGCATATGCAGCTTTTGCTTGTGGAGTGATATGCTTCAGAGGCCGGTCTTCAATAATGAAATCCGGATTCTTAATGTCAAGCTGGCAGAGGATCTGATTCTTGGCCCAGTATTTGAGCGGGTTATCACCAATATAACCCTGTTGCCGCAGTTCCTCCAGGATGGAGCTTAGCTTTTTGGTGAGCTGCTGTTGCGGTTGTGTTACGGCATATTGTACCGCTTCCTGAATGTGAAGATACTCCTCCTCTTCGAGATCCAGCTCTGCAATGGCTGCTGCAGTGGGAACAGAGGGAAGAGTATGAATGGTCGTGACGTTTTTATAAAACGTCACTGTATTGCCTTCAATCCGCACGCCGCCCTGCATGGCGCGGATGAAGTTGCAGCCGAGGATCATCTGAATATCCTCCCCGAGCTTCATTGGGAAGGCATACGTGTAGGGGATTCGGAAGATATTTTCCCCAATCAGCATTCGGCCAACTTTCAGTTTCTTGTTCGCCGAGGTTCGTGAATTGATGCCGCTAAAATGTACTAGGAAGGGATTAGCTTCCAGGGCATCATCAGGAGCGACACCTTGGTCAATGCAACAGGTCGTTGCTCCTGTATCAAGGATGGCGTTAACCTCAAAGGGAACAACCTGAGGAATATTAAATTTCACCTTCAGGTTGTACAGCATATTTTTGGTTCGCCGTGGTTGTGGGGGAGGCACTTGAGCTTCTGCGGCTAGCAGCTGTTGTGTATTCTCCACGAGGAAAACGTGCAGATCTCCCACCACGCTTCCAGGGGCGCAAGGGGTGGCCAGGTGGTCACGCTGGAGGTCATGACGTTCGAGTACGAGACGGTCAACCTCCATGGTAGCCTGTTCCAGGTCATGGTACTTCTGTTTCCAATGGTTCGCCTCTTGTTGTAATTGGCGGAGGCGGAGTTGCAAAGCATCATTTTCTGCCTGGGCTGTGGCGAGCTGTTGTTGTAACTGCGTCTGTTGCCCTTCACAAGCAGAAATGTACTGTTGTTGTTCAAGGAGTAAGGTTGTGGTGTCATACCTTGCTGTGGATGTTTGAGCAACAGGCACTCGCTTGTCAAAGTAATACGAACTGCAGCGGCCACACACAGTTAAGTGGCAGTTGGCACAGTGCATGCGATACCGCTTCTGGGATGGTGCTTGGCAGCAGCAGCATCGTTCATAAGCATCGGGAACATCGTTGTTGACGTCCCAGTAGTGACTGCATTCGTATTGGGCTTGGGAAACACGGACCATGGCACGGTAACCGCCAGTAGGACCTATCCACCATGTCCGATCTTCTTCCCGGAACATAAAGATCTTCTCTTCCAAGATGGCTGTGTCTTCGTCTTCCGAGATGCTGTAAATAGCATCACTCGGGTCGTCCCCTTCTTGGACAGAGACAATTTCACAATCAGCTGGCAGTTCCAGCTGTTCAAACATGGCGACGCGTTTGACATTGCGTCGCTCATTAGGACATTCGCGAGCAAAATGTCCTTCTTCGCCACAGAGAAAGCACCGGCATCGTCGATTGCGGATGAGGTGCTTCTTTTTCTCTATTCTTGCATGTGAGGGGTGCGGCTTTCCTTTGTAAGTTGTGGATCGGCGGACACCAAACTTTCGTTTGGGTCTTTGATAATACCCCGGGATGGGTATGTCTTGGCAGAAGGAGAGATCCTTGAGGGCTCGGGTGAAGGCCGCTTCCTTGCATGCTTCTTCCAAATACTTGTATGTAAAGAGAATGCGTGGATATACACCAATAGTGTTACCTGGGTGTTTTGCTTCAAATGCTGCTTTAATCTTCTTTCCAATGTTCCCAGGCATTTTTGACCACAGCTTCTCTGATAATTCTGGGCCGGTGAACAGCCTACCGGTCCGAGAGGCAACCTGCATGTAATCATTAAGAAACGGGATAATATCCCGTAAGTTATGGCAGGTCAGGCGTTCGAGATCCCTATAGGCCTCTTCTTGTATGGCTGTCGAGCCTTGGTAGGGATCTTCCAAGGCGAAGATGGTGCGGATTTGTGACAAGATGTTCTGCGTCCCATCCGCGCCATCGGCATGGTCCAGTAAGTGCTGATACTCCATGGGATAAGCCATCCGCCATTGGATCCATGCTAGTTTCTCAGATTCTCCCAGTAGGTTTTCAATGAACTCGGTTTTTGTCCGAGCGTCGGTAAAACCTTGTAGGGCTACTGTATTTTTGGTGATCGACTCCCAACGCATAAATACGTCGTTGAATTGGCCAATTTGCAGGGGCATGACGAAGATTGCCCCAGATTGCTGTTGAGCCGAAGGGAGGTTCCACCATTCTGACGTATTTTTTGCTTTAAACCTCAGGTTCTTTGGGATGTAGTTTTCCACCGTTGGTCCGTGGCTTGGACCAGGGTCAGTTCTTGCCGCTGGCGGGTAGTTGACTGGACCCATCGTGGAATCAACCGGAGGCCTGTATTCGGACACAATGGACGAAGAGCAAAGCCGTTCAGTTGGCTTTGCCTGTTGTGGTGCCCGTTGCGGATAGTCCATATCCCAGCTATCTTCACCGAGAGTAGCAAGGATTTCATGATCATGATAATACTGTAAATACTCACAGTATTCTTCCGGATCTGTAGTCGGGTTGGACATATCTTCCTGAGGCCAGGTGGCGATTAAGTGGAAGTTGTCATCAGCCTCCTCCTGCGGTGGATCCATGGACCGGAGTACAGAGGCCCCTGGGCGTGTATCTCCTGCATGGGTTCCGCAGGGTGGAGTCTGGCTACTGCTCCCTTTTGGTCGCCACTCTTGCCGCTGTTGAGTCAGGCGCTGGCGCCACTTTCGTGCTGGCATCACTTTACGGGTTTTCTGTCGCCTTCTGGTACTGGTCTGTTGCTGTTGAGTTATTTCTTGTGCAGCTGGGCTAGGATCAACATCCCATCCGGTAGGGATCATGGGGAAGGGCTCGAAGTAAGAGGGAGGTGCTGCATACCTGACATAATAGTCAAATTTGCCACTGGGTTCCCCCAGGGTATCCCATCTTGCTTCGGGTTCTGCTTTTTGTAGGTCCTGGAGTAGGACGGCAACAATCTCAGTGTCCTCTTCCTCTAGTGCATCAGAGGTAGGAATGGAGGCATACTGGTTGAAGCTCAAGGACACTCGTCCATCCAAGAGCGTATGACATGTGACTTCCGAGGGTGTCAGGGGTACTGGGATAACGCGAGAAGGCTGGAGAAGCCAGTTCATCCCGCATAATTGTTCTGTTGAGTACCGCTTCCCAGGGAGAGCATGTATCCCATGACTAGCCAGATAGTCAATAACGCCTGTGACCTCATAGGCAAAGGCCACATTCGGGGTGTTCGAGAGACGCCCGATAAGTCCTCGGGTGATGAGTAAGTTTGCTTCACCACACCGCCAAGTGTCATAGCCACGAGTAAGCAGGGAGATCTGTATATTCCTGTAAAAGTCACCAAGTGTAAGCATCATATCAGGAATGATATACACCAGCTGACTTCCCTGTGTCAGGTCTACTTCCATAGTGGCGATTAAGGCTTTGTCACCATGCCATCGGTTGTCTCGGAACACAACAAGGGCCATCGTGCCCTCGGCATGTCGATGGAGGATCTGTAATCGAACCTGCATCACGCCAAGATGAATAAACTTCATCTTACTGTGTACCAGCTGTTGATAACTTTCTTCTTGAATAAAATTGCGGTCCACTTGTGCGTCTCCTACGCAGCTGATGGACTCTTCAGAACGATGCATATACACCCTATGGTGATCATCGTCTGTGCGGGAATGATAAAGGACTTCGGCGGGGGCGATAGCTGCCCTCTCCCGCATCGAGAGTCGCAATTGTTCCTGGGGGTCAAGATGTTGTTCCAGGAGATGTTCCGTTGGTTGGCCTGTGAGACGGCGGAATATCCGTCGTGTGGCCTGCTGTGTGTTGTACAGTCGGCGTTTGTTTCGCCGGTAGTCCCGGATTTGGTCCTCGACCAAGGGCTGGGGCTGTTGTTCCTGCAGCCGAACCTGAGAGGTTGCCATTTAATTTGGCTTGTTCCTCCTGCAAAATAAGCAAAGGGTCCTTGTTCACAAGTAGTCTCCCACGTGGTTCGGGAGGTCGTACTTTTGGACCGAGCGACAACTGCTCAAGTCGTGTGAGGAGGGACTCAGGAACAGAGTTCCTTGGTTGTCGTGTTCTTAGGAACTGGAGATCACTCTGAATTTCTTTCAGGGTCTCTGCTGGTTTGACAAAACCGGTTGCTGCTGGGTGATCAATCGGTTCTACGGCCTTCAAGGCTTCTTGGTAAGAGCTGGTTGTTTTAGCTGGCAAGAAAGTGTTCATACACAAACAGGGACGGAGATGAAGAAGAGAAACAGTCTAAGTACTCGAGAGTCCAAGTGTGTGGTATCGATCCTTCCGTATCGAACAAGAGATGAGTACTAGGAGGATGTCAAAGGCTTTGCCAAGTATCAGTCCTGCTCATCCGACTGGCAGCTACTGCCTCTTGCAGATTTACGCGCACTGCGGCCTTTTGCAGTTCAGACACTAAGCTTGGCAGAAGACATACTTCAGTCTCCTTCTCACCTAAACCAGGGTTACCTACTTCTTTCCCAATATTGACCTTGCGGTGGACTTATTAGGTCCAGCCTCTGTGCCACCCGAGGGGTCAATCCAGGATTTTTCGGCACACGATGGTCTGGGTAGTAACGGCCATACGGTTGGAAACCAACACACTCGCCCCTAAAGAGTACCTAGACCGAAGGGGTTTTACTCAGCCATGGAAAGAACTGAGCTCTGATACCAGGGATTTTGCGGGTTTTTGCGGAAATGGAAATACTCAGAGAAGTTTTTGGCTAAGTTCTTGCGTGCCTTGCATGAAGGCCCAAGAGCTATATTTATAGCGGAAGGATACAACTGTGATAAGAGCTTACATCAAGAGGGGACAGCAGTGGGCTGCTGTTAGCTATCTTATCTACTTTACATAAAGAGGGATAAGGTGGCGATGCGTTTCTTCTGGTTGAAGTAAAGTAGCGATGCGTTTCTTCTGGTTGAAGTAAAGTAGCGATGCGTTTCCTTTGCTTCGCGCGCAAGTAAGCTGGTCCGGTTCAGAACAGGAAGGCAGGCAGTCGTTGTGCTGAGTCAGCTGTGAGGTTGACTGCTGTTTCGAGTTGTGTGTCGATTTGTGTGAGAACAGGGTACCACTGGGCCCAGAAGTTACCCGTGGTCTTGTGTTTTGCGCGCTTTGCTGCTTCTGCTAACTTGAGGGCGTACAGGGCCCGGAAGTGTTGGAGGGCGGTAAGGGCGTTTTGGGCACTTTGGCGCTCCAATTGTTGCAGCTGCCTTCTTGTAGCATCATATTCGGTGAGGGACATGGGGAGGTCCCGGAGATGACGGAGTTGTTGGTCATAGTGTTGCACAAGAGAGTGGCCGCTGTAAGGTATTTCTGTATGATGTGCGGGGCTGCTTGTGGTGCTTCCTGGACGGTGGTGGCTATTAGATGGAGGGCCTCCAGATCTGTTGGGACAGGCCATCCTGAAAAGACAAGGGCAGTGATCAGTCGTGAGAGGGTGTCAGCCAGGTGGTTGTCTCCTCCGTGAACATGTTCGAACTGCATCGTCAGTCCTGTGCCTGTGATATAATCTGTGAAGGCCATCCAGCGTACACGGGAAGGCTTGTTGTTGGCTGATTTATTGAAGAAACTAATAATTGCCTGACAGTCCGTCCGGATTGTCAGTTCAGCCTTGTCCAAATAATATATTTTGAGCGCCTCTAAGGAATTCATCACGGCAAAGAGCTCAGCATCAATTGTTGATTTGAGTGGCTGAAATTTGCCGCTGGCGTAGGCGCAGATCCTTTCGGTTGATTTGGGGTCATACTTCTGTGGTTTCCATTTGCAGATTCCACCCCATCCGGTCATACAACCGTCTGTTTCCAGAATCATGTAGCTGTGTTCTGGTGGTAGTTCTAGATCTGGTAATTGCTGCACCAGTGCTTTGATTCTGGCTACTAAGTCCCAGTCTTGAGTATTCCACCGTTTTTCTCCGGTTGGACTGGTCTTAGCGTAGAGTGGCCCGAGTAATGTTCCCAAATTGGGAATATAATTCCGGGCGTAATTCAGTATTCCGAGCCAAGCTCGGAGCCCTTTTGTGGTCAAGAGTTCTTGTTCCTGAAAGGTGGCGATCTTCTTGATAATATGGGGCTGTAATTTGATCCGCTGGTTACCCAGCACTGCCCCAAGAAATTCGACTTCGGAGACCGCGAGCTTCATTTTGGTTGGGCTCAGAATTAGCCCATAAGTCTTGCAGATCTGAAGCATGGTCTGCAAGTGTTGTTCATGTTCTGCTACAGAGGAAGAGAATACCAGAATATCATCGATGTAGACGGCAATAAAGTCTTCTGTTCCTTTGAAGCAAGAATCCATCTTCCTTTGGAAGATGGCAGGTGCATTTTTTAACCCGAATGGCATGACTAGCCATTCGTAGAGACCATCGGGGACCCAAAAGGCGGTCCAAGCGACCGAGTCAGGATGCATGGCAACTTGATGAAAACCTGACTTAAGGTCAAATTTGGAGTAGATACGGCTTCGACTCACCTTGTGTAGGATGGTATTAATCCCAGGGAGACTATACTGGTCCTTGTGAGTGATATCATTGAGGCGCCGATAATTAAAGACCATGCGCTCTTTTCCTTTGACTTCTTGACCAGTCTGGGGATCAATATAAGTGCCGGAATTGACAATAATCGCTGTTGTGCGATGCCGGCTTTTGCTGGGTCTGATGACTCCAAGATCCAGGAGAGCTTTGACATGTTTCGCATATGCAGCTTTTGCTTGTGGAGTGATATGCTTCAGAGGCCGGTCTTCAATAATGAAATCCGGATTCTTAATGTCAAGCTGGCAGAGGATCTGATTCTTGGCCCAGTATTTGAGCGGGTTATCACCAATATAACCCTGTTGCCGCAGTTCCTCCAGGATGGAGCTTAGCTTTTTGGTGAGCTGCTGTTGCGGTTGTGTTACGGCATATTGTACCGCTTCCTGAATGTGAAGATACTCCTCCTCTTCGAGATCCAGCTCTGCAATGGCTGCTGCAGTGGGAACAGAGGGAAGAGTATGAATGGTCGTGACGTTTTTATAAAACGTCACTGTATTGCCTTCAATCCGCACGCCGCCCTGCATGGCGCGGATGAAGTTGCAGCCGAGGATCATCTGAATATCCTCCCCGAGCTTCATTGGGAAGGCATACGTGTAGGGGATTCGGAAGATATTTTCCCCAATCAGCATTCGGCCAACTTTCAGTTTCTTGTTCGCCGAGGTTCGTGAATTGATGCCGCTAAAATGTACTAGGAAGGGATTAGCTTCCAGGGCATCATCAGGAGCGACACCTTGGTCAATGCAACAGGTCGTTGCTCCTGTATCAAGGATGGCGTTAACCTCAAAGGGAACAACCTGAGGAATATTAAATTTCACCTTCAGGTTGTACAGCATATTTTTGGTTCGCCGTGGTTGTGGGGGAGGCACTTGAGCTTCTGCGGCTAGCAGCTGTTGTGTATTCTCCACGAGGAAAACGTGCAGATCTCCCACCACGCTTCCAGGGGCGCAAGGGGTGGCCAGGTGGTCACGCTGGAGGTCATGACGTTCGAGTACGAGACGGTCAACCTCCATGGTAGCCTGTTCCAGGTCATGGTACTTCTGTTTCCAATGGTTCGCCTCTTGTTGTAATTGGCGGAGGCGGAGTTGCAAAGCATCATTTTCTGCCTGGGCTGTGGCGAGCTGTTGTTGTAACTGCGTCTGTTGCCCTTCACAAGCAGAAATGTACTGTTGTTGTTCAAGGAGTAAGGTTGTGGTGTCATACCTTGCTGTGGATGTTTGAGCAACAGGCACTCGCTTGTCAAAGTAATACGAACTGCAGCGGCCACACACAGTTAAGTGGCAGTTGGCACAGTGCATGCGATACCGCTTCT
This sequence comes from Trichopus zeylanicus subsp. travancoricus, assembly GCA_005019695.1. Classification (NCBI taxonomy): domain Eukaryota; kingdom Viridiplantae; phylum Streptophyta; class Magnoliopsida; order Dioscoreales; family Dioscoreaceae; genus Trichopus; species Trichopus zeylanicus. The sequence goes on from RXID01016595.1 coordinate 20,293, forward strand.
GGGATGGTGCTTGGCAGCAGCAGCATCGTTCATAAGCATCGGGAACATCGTTGTTGACGTCCCAGTAGTGACTGCATTCGTATTGGGCTTGGGAAACACGGACCATGGCACGGTAACCGCCAGTAGGACCTATCCACCATGTCCGATCTTCTTCCCGGAACATAAAGATCTTCTCTTCCAAGATGGCTGTGTCTTCGTCTTCCGAGATGCTGTAAATAGCATCACTCGGGTCGTCCCCTTCTTGGACAGAGACAATTTCACAATCAGCTGGCAGTTCCAGCTGTTCAAACATGGCGACGCGTTTGACATTGCGTCGCTCATTAGGACATTCGCGAGCAAAATGTCCTTCTTCGCCACAGAGAAAGCACCGGCATCGTCGATTGCGGATGAGGTGCTTCTTTTTCTCTATTCTTGCATGTGAGGGGTGCGGCTTTCCTTTGTAAGTTGTGGATCGGCGGACACCAAACTTTCGTTTGGGTCTTTGATAATACCCCGGGATGGGTATGTCTTGGCAGAAGGAGAGATCCTTGAGGGCTCGGGTGAAGGCCGCTTCCTTGCATGCTTCTTCCAAATACTTGTATGTAAAGAGAATGCGTGGATATACACCAATAGTGTTACCTGGGTGTTTTGCTTCAAATGCTGCTTTAATCTTCTTTCCAATGTTCCCAGGCATTTTTGACCACAGCTTCTCTGATAATTCTGGGCCGGTGAACAGCCTACCGGTCCGAGAGGCAACCTGCATGTAATCATTAAGAAACGGGATAATATCCCGTAAGTTATGGCAGGTCAGGCGTTCGAGATCCCTATAGGCCTCTTCTTGTATGGCTGTCGAGCCTTGGTAGGGATCTTCCAAGGCGAAGATGGTGCGGATTTGTGACAAGATGTTCTGCGTCCCATCCGCGCCATCGGCATGGTCCAGTAAGTGCTGATACTCCATGGGATAAGCCATCCGCCATTGGATCCATGCTAGTTTCTCAGATTCTCCCAGTAGGTTTTCAATGAACTCGATTTTTGTCCGAGCGTCTGTAAAACCTTGTAGGGCTACTGTATTCTTGGTAATCGACTCCCATCGCATAAACACGTCGTTGAATTGGCCAATTTGCAGGGGCATGACGAAGATTGCCCCAGACTGCTGTTGAGCCGAAGGGAGGTTCCACCACTCTGAGGTATTTTTGGCTTTAAACCTCAGGTTCTTTGGGATGTAGTTTTCCACCGTCGGTCCGTGGCTTGGACCAGGGTCAGTCCTCGCCGCTGGCGGGTAGTTGACTGGACCCATAGTGGAATCAACCGGAGGCCTGTATTCGGACACAATGGACGAAGAGCAAAGCCGTTCAGGTGGCTTTGCCTGTTGTGGTGCCCGTTGCGGATAGTCCATATCCCAGCTATCTTCACCGAGAGTAGCAAGGATTTCATGATCATGATAATACTGTAAATACTCACAGTATTCTTCCGGATCTGTAGTCGGGTTGGACATATCTTCCTGAGGCCAGGTGGCGATTCAGTGGAAGTTGTCATCAGCCTCCTCCTGCGGTGGATCCATGGACCGGAGTACAGAGGCCCCTGGGCGTGTATCTCCTGCATGGGTTCCGCAGGGTGGAGTCTGGCTACTGCTCCCTTTTGGTCGCCACTCTTGCCGCTGTTGCGTCAGGCGCTGGCGCCACTTTCGTGCTGGCATCACTTTACGGGTTTTCTGTCGCCTTCTGGTACTGGTCTGTTGCTGTTGAGTTATTTCTTGTGCAGCTGGGCTAGGATCAACATCCCATCCGGTAGGGATCATGGGGAAGGGCTCGAAGTAAGAGGGAGGTGCTGAATACCTGACATAATAGTCAAATTTGCCACTGGGTTCCCCCAGGGTATCCCATCTTGCTTCGGGTTCTGCTTTTTGTAGGTCCTGGAGTAGGACGGCAACAATCTCAGTGTCCTCTTCCTCTAGTGCATCCGAGGTAGGAATGGAGGCATACTGGTTGAAGCTCAAGGACACTCGTCCATCCAAGAGCGTATGACATGTGACTTCCGAGGGTGTCAGGGGTACTGGGATAACGCGAGAAGGCTGGAGAAGCCAGTTCATCCCGCATAATTGTTCTGTTGAGTACCGCTTCCCAGGGAGAGCATGTATCCCATGACTAGCCAGATAGTCAATAACGCCTGCGACCTCATAGGCAAAGGCCACATTCGGGGTGTTCGAGAGACGCCCGATAAGTCCTCGGGTGATGAGTAAGTTTGCTTCACCACACCGCCAAGTGTCATAGCCACGAGTAAGCAGGGAGATCTGTATCTTCCTGTAAAAGTCACCAAGTGTAAGCATCATATCAGGAATGATATACACCAGCTGACTTCCCTGTGTCAGGTCTCCTTCCATAGTGGCGATTAAGGCTTTGTCACCATGCCATCGGTTGTCTCGGAACACAACAAGGGCCATCGTGCCCTCGGCATGTCGATGGAGGATCTGTAATCGAACCTGCATCACGCCAAGATGACTAAACTTCATCTTACTGTGTACCAGCTGTTGATAACTTTCTTCTTGAATAAAATTGCGGTCCACTTGTGCGTCTCCTACGCAGCTGATGGACTCTTCAGAACGATGCATATACACCCTATGGTGATCATCGTCTGTGCGGGAATGATAAAGGACTTCGGCGGGGGCGATAGCTGCCCTCTCCCGCATCGAGCGTCGCAATTGTTCCTGGGGGTCAAGATGTTGTTCCAGGAGATGTTCCGTTGGTTGGCCTGTGAGACGGCGGAATATCCGTCGTGTGGCCTGCTGTGTGTTGTACAGTCGGCGTTTGTTTCGCCGGTAGTCCCGGATTTGGTCCTCGACCAATGGCTGGGGCTGTTGTTCCTGCAGCCGAACCTGAGAGGTTGCCATTTAATTTGGCTTGTTCCTCTTGGTTTGACAAAACCGGTTGCTGGGTGATCAATCGGTTCTACGGCCTTCAAGGCTTCTTGGTAAGAGCTGGTTGTTTTAGCTGGCAAGAAAGTGTTCATACACAAACAGGGACGGAAATGAAGAAGAGAAACAGTCTAAGTACTCGAGAGTCCAAGTGTGTGGTATCGATCCTTCCGTATCGAACAAGAGATGAGTACTAGGAGGATGTCCAAGGCTTTGCCAAGTATCAGTCCTGCTCATCCGACTGGCAGCTACTGCCTCTTGCAGATTTACGCGCACTGCGGCCTTTTGCAGTTCAGACACTAAGCTTGGCAGAAGACATACTTCAGTCTCCTTCTCACCTAAACCAGGGTTACCTCCTTCTTTCCCAATATTGACCTTGCGGTGGACTTATTAGGTCCAGCCTCTGTGCCACCCGAGGGGTCAATCCAGGATTTTTCGGCACACGATGGTCTGGGTAGTAACGGCCATACGGGTGGAAACCAACACACTCGCCCCTAAAGAGTACCTAGACCGAAGGGGTTTTACTCAGCCATGGAAAGAACTGAGCTCTGATACCAGGGATTTTGCGGGTTTTTGCGGGAATGGAAATACTCAGAGAAGTTTTTGGCTAAGTTCTTGCGTGCCTTGCATGAAGGCCCAAGAGCTATATTTATAGCGGAAGGATACAACTGTGATAAGAGCTTACATCAAGAGGGGACAGCAGTGGGCTGCTGTTAGCTATCTTATCTACTTTACATAAAGAGGGATAAGGTGGCGATGCGTTTCTTCTGGTTGAAGTAAAGTAGCGATGCGTTTCTTCTGGTTGAAGTAACGTAGCGATGCGTTTCCTTTGCTTCGCGCGCAAGTAAGCTGGTCCGGTTCAGAACAGGAAGGCAGGCAGTCGTTGTGCTGAGTCAGCTGTGAGGTTGACTGCTGTTTCGAGATGTGTGTCGATTTGTGTGAGAACAGGGTACCACTGGGCCCAGAAGTTACCCGTGGTCTTGTGTTTTGCGCGCTTTGCTGCTTCTGCTAACTTGAGGGCGTACAGGGCCCGGGAGTGTTGGAGGGCGGTAAGGGCGTTTTGGGCACTTTGGCGCTCCAATTGTTGCAGCTGCCTTCTTGTAGCATCATATTCGGTGAGGGACATGGGGAGGTCCCGGGGATGACGGAGTTGTTGGTCATAGTGTTGCACAAGAGAGTGGCCGCTGTAAGGTATTTCTGTATGATGTGCGGGGCTGCTTGTGGTGCTTCCTGGACGGTGGTGGCTATTAGATGGAGGGCCTCCAGATCTGTTGGGACAGGCCATCCTGAAAAGACAAGGGCCGTGATCAGTCGTGAGAGGGTGTCAGCCAGGTGGTTGTCTCCTCCGTGAACATGTTCGAACTGCATCGTCAGTCCTGTGCCTGTGATATAATCTGTGAAGGCCATCCAGCGTACACGGGAAGGCTTGGTGTTGGCTGATTTATTGAAGAAACTAATAATTGCCTGACAGTCCGTCCGGATTGTCAGTTCAGCCTTGTCCAAATAATATATTTTGAGCGCCTCTAAGGAATTCATCACGGCAAAGAGCTCAGCATCTATTGTTGATTTGAGTGGCTGAAATTTGCCGCTAGCGTAGGCGCAGATTCTTTCGGTTGATTTGGGGTCATACTTCTGCGGTTTCCATTTGCAGATTCCACCCCATCCGGTCATACAACCGTCTGTTTCCAGAATCATGTAGCTGTGTTCTGGTGGTAGTTCCAGATCTGGTAATTGCTGCACCAGTGCTTTGATTCTGGCTACTAAGTCCCAGTCTTGAGTATTCCACCGCTTTTCTCCGGTTGGACTGGTCTTAGCGTAGAGGGGCCCGAGTAATGTTCCCAAATTTGGGATATAGTTCCGGGCGTAATTCAGAATTCCGAGCCAGGCTCGGAGCCCTTTTGTGGTCAAGAGTTCTTGTTCCTGAAAGGTGGCGATCTTCTTGATAATATGGGGCTGCAATTTCATCCGCTGGTTACCCAGCACTGCCCCAAGAAATTCGACTTCGGAGACCGCGAGCTTCATTTTTGTTGGGCTCAGAATTAGCCCATAAGTCTTGCAGATCTGAAGCATAGTCTGCAAGTGTTGCTCATGTTCTGCTACAGAGGAAGAGAATACCAGAATATCATCGATATATACGGCAATAAAGTCTTCTGTTCCTTTGAAGCAAGAATCCATCTTCCTCTGGAAGATGGCAGGTGTATTTTTCAACCCGAATGGCATGACTAGCCATTCGTAGAGACCATCGGGGACCCAAAAGGCGGTCCAAGCGACCGAGTCAGGATGCATGGCAACTTGATGAAACCCTGACTTAAGGTCAAATTTGGAGTAGATACGGCTTCGACTCACCTTGTGTAGGATGGTATTAATCCCAGGGAGACTATACTGGTCCTTGTGAGTGATATCATTGAGGCGCCGATAATTAAAGACCATGCGCTCTTTTCCTTTGACTTCTTGACCAGTCTGGGGATCAATATAAGTGCTGGAATTGACAATAATCGCTGTTGTGCGATGCCGGCTTTTGCTGGGTCTGATGACTCCAAGATCCAGGAGAGCTTTGACATGTTTCGCATATGCAGCTTTTGCTTGTGGAGTGATATGCTTCAGAGGCCGGTCTTCAATAATGAAATCCGGATTCTTAATGTCAAGCTGGCAGAGGATCTGATTCTTGGCCCAGTATTTGAGCGGGTTATCACCAATATAACCCTGTTGCCGCAGTTCCTCCCGGATGGAGCTTAGCTTTTTGGTGAGCTGCTGTTGCGGTTGTGTTACGGCATATTGTACCGCTTCCTGAATGTGAAGATACTCCTCCTCTTCGAGATCCAGCTCTGCAATGGCTGCTGCAGTGGGAACAGAGGGAAGAGTATGAATGGTCGTGACGTTTTTATAAAACGTCACTGTATTGCCTGCAATCCGCACGCCGCCCTGCATGGCGCGGATGAAGTTGCAGCCGAGGATCATCTGAATATCCTCCCCGAGCTTCATTGGGAAGGCATACGTGTAGGGGATTCGGAAGATATTTTCCCCACTCAGCATTCGGCCAACTTTCAGTTTCTTGTTCGCCGAGGTTCGTGAATTGATGCCGCTAAAATGTACTAGGAAGGGATTAGCTTCCAGGGCATCATCAGGAGCGACACCTTGGTCAATGCAACAGGTCGTTGCTCCTGTATCAAGGATGGCGTTAACCTCAAATGGAACAACCTTCGGAATATCAAATTTGACCTTTAGGTTGTACAGCATATTTTTGGTTCGCCGTGGTTGCGGGGGAGGCACTTGTGCTTCGGCGGCTATCAGCTGTTGTGTAGTATCTACGAGGAAAACGTGGAGGGGCAGATCTCCTCCCACCACGCTTCCAGGGGCGCAAGGGGTGGCCGTGTGGTCACGCTGGAGGTCATGACGTTCGAGCACGAGGCGGTCAACCTCCATAGTAGCATGTTCCAGGTCATGGTACTTCTGTTTCCAATGGTTCGCCTCTTGTTGTAATTGGCGGAGGCGGAGTTGCAAAGCATCATATTCTGCCTGGGCTGTGGCGAGCTGTTGTTGTAACTGCGTCTGTTGCCCTTCACAAGCAGAAATGTACTGTTGTTGTTCAAGGAGTAAGGTTGTGGTGTCATACCTTGCTGTGGATGTTTGAGCAACAGGCACTCGCTTGTCAAAGTAATACGAACTGCAGCGGCCACACACAGTTAAGTGGCAGTTGGCACCGTGCATGCGATACCGCTTCTGGGATGGTGCTTGGCAGCAGCAGCATCGTTCATAAGCATCGGGAACATCGTTGTTGACGTCCCAGTAGTGACTGCATTCGTATTGGGCTTGGGAAACACGGACCATGGCACGGTAACCGCCAGTAGGACCTATCCACCACGTCCGATCTTCTTCCCGGAACATAAAGATCTTCTCTTCCAAGATGGCTGTGTCTTCGTCTTCCGAGATGCTGTAAATAGCATCACTCGGGTCGTCCCCTTCTTGGACAGAGACAATTTCACAATCAGCTGGCAGTTCCAGCTGTTCAAAAATGGCGACGCGTTTGACAATTGCGTCGCCCTTATGACTATTCGCGAGCCAAATGTCTTTTCGCCACAGAGAACAGCACGGCATCGCTCGATTTTGCGGATGCGGTGCTTCTTTTTTCTCTTATTCTTGCAGTGAGGGGTGCCGTCTTCCTTTGATACGTTGGGATCGGCTGACACCAAAAACTTTCTGTTTGGGTCTTTGATAATACCCCGGGATGGGTATGTCTTGGCAGAAGGAGAGATCCTTGAGGGCTCGGGTGAAGGCCGCTTCCTTGCATGCTTCTTCCAAATACTTGTATGTAAAGAGAATGCGTGGATATACACCAATAGTGTTACCTGGGTGTTTTGCTTCAAATGCTGCTTTAATTTTCTTTCCAATGTTTCCAGGCATTTTAGACCACAGCTTCTCCGATAATTCGGGGCCGGTGAACAGCCGACCGGTCCGAGAGGCAACCTGCATGTAATCATTAAGAAACGGGATAATATCCCGTAAGTTATGGCAGGTCAGGCGTTCGAGATCCCTATAGGCCTCTTCTTGTATGGCTGTCGAGCCTTGGTAGGGATCTTCCAGGGCGAAGATGGTGCGGATTTGTGACAAGATGTTCTGCGTCCCATCCGCGCCATC
>RXID01016596.1:0-28828 GCA_005019695.1 Trichopus zeylanicus subsp. travancoricus
CCTTCTTCGTGTCGATGGAGCACCTGCAGGCGTACCTGCATAACACCAATGTGTATGAACTTCATACCGCTCTTTTTGAGCTGTTGGTAACTGTCATCTTGGATGAAGTTCCGGTCCACCTGTGCGTCTCCGACGCAACTGATGGACTCTTCCGAGCGGTGGATGTATACTCGGTGGTGCTCATCATCTGTTCTTGAATGGTAAAGGACTTCGGCAGGAGCTATAGCCGCGCGTTTTCGCACGGATTGGCGCAATTTCTCCTGCGGGTCCAGTTGCTGCTCTAAGACGTGTTGAGGGGCAGGTTGCCCCGTCAAGCGACGGACGATCCGCCGTGTTGCTTGTTGTGCAGTGTAGAGTCGTCGCTGATTTCGCCTATACCCACGAATTTGGTCTTCGACCAGGGGCTGGGGCGCTTTTTCCAACACGACTACTGCTGCCATTTAGCTTTGCTTGTTCCTCCTGCAAAATTAGCAAGGGGTCTTTAAAAATAAGGAGTCTCCCGCGTGGTTCGGGAGGGCTGGTTTTAGGGTGGAGGGACAGATTGTCTAGCTTTGTGAGTAAAGTTTCTGGGAGAATTGGACTGTCACTCTTTGTTTTCTGCTTTCTGAGGAGCTGGATATCGGCTTGGATATCCCGTAGGGCTTCAGCAATTTGAACTAGAAGCTGGATTTGGGTATTATTTTGCTTTAGAAGGGCTATATTTTGAGCTGAAACACTCGTATAATCACTGGGTTTGATGAATCCAACTGCTGGGTGTTCTATGGGTTCAACGGCTTGTAAGGCTTCTTGGTACGAGGAGGTTATTTTGGCTGGAAGGAACGTGTTCATTCACCGGGAGGTGTATAACAATTGATGAAGGTCTAGGTACTCTGGGGTCAGGGTGTGAGGTATATATCCTACCTTATCGAACAAGAGACGAGCACTCCGAGAACTTCAGACGCTCACCCTAGTATCTGTCATGCTCATCCGACTGGCAGCTACTGCCTCTTGCAGATTTTCCTTACCTGGCTTAACACCTTCCATGGCTGAGTAGAAACCCCCTTTCTGGTTACTCATCGGGGATGTGTGTGATGGTTTCAGACCTTATGGCCGTTGATAACCAGACCATTGCATGCCGAAAAATCCTGGATTGACCCCTCGGGTGGCACAGAGGCTGGACCTAATAAGTCCACCGCAAGGTCGATATTGGGAGAGAAGTAGGTATTCGTGGCCCTGGTGAGAAGGAGACTCAGGAATTTCTTACGCCGATCACGGTGTCTGAATTGCAAAAGGCCGCAGTGCGCGTAAATCTGCAAGAGGCAGTAGCTGCCAGTCGGATGAGCATGACAGATACTAGGGTGAGCGTCTGAAGTTCTCATAGTGCTCGTCTCTTGTTCGATAAGGTAGGATATATACCTCACACCCTGAACCCAGAGTACCTAGACCTTCATCAATTGTTATACACCTCCCGGTGAATGAACACTTTCCTTCCAGCCAAAATAACCTCCTCATACCAAGAAGCCTTACAAGCCGTTGAACCCATAGAACACCCAGCAGTTGGATTCATCAAACCCAGTGACTATACGAGTGTTTCAGCTCAAAATATAGCCCTTCTAAAGCAAAATAATACCCAAATCCAGCTTTTAGTCCAAATTGCTGAAGCCCTATGGGATATCCAAGCCGATATCTAGCTCCTCAGAAAGCAGAAAACAAAGAGTGACAGTCCAATTCTCCCAGAAACTTTACTCACAAAGCTAGAGAATCTGTCCCTCCATCCTAAAACCAGGCCTCCCGAACCACGCGGGAGACTCCTTATTTTAAAGACCCCTTGCTGATTTTGCAGGAGGAACAAGCAAAGCTAAATGGCAGCAGTAGTCGTGTTGGAAAAAGCGCCCCAGCCCCTGGTCGAAGACCAAATTCGGGGGTATAGACGAAATCAGCGACGACTCTACACTGCACAGCAAGCAACACGACGGATCGTCCGTCGCTTGACGGGGCAACCTGCCCCTCAACACGTCTTAGAGCAGCAACTGGACCCACAGGAGAAATTGCGCCAATCCATGCGAAAACGCGTGGCTATAGCTCCTGCCGAAGTCCTTTACCATTCCAGAACAGATGATGAGCACCACCGAGTATACATCCACCGCTCGGAAGAGTCCATCAGTTGCGTCGGAGACGCACAGGTGGACCGGAACTTCATCCAAGATGACAGTTACCAACAGCTCAGAACGAGCGGTATGAAGTTCATACACATTGGTGTTATGCAGGTACGCCTGCAGGTGCTCCATCGACACGAAGAAGGAACACTGGCGCTTGTCGTGTTCCGAGACAATCAGTGGCAGGGTGATAAATCACTAATTGCCACCATGGAAGTTGACCTCACGCAGGGGAGCCAATTAGTTTACATTATCCCCGATATTATGATGACTATTGGAGATTTTTGCAGGAATGTTCAAATCTCCATTCTAACTCGGGGCTATGATACATGGCCCCATGGTGAGGCCAACTTACTCGTTACCCGAGGACTGATCGGAAGGCTGTCAAACACACCAAACGTGGCCTTTGCATATGAAGTCGCAGGAGTCACTGACTATCTAGCAAGTCCCGGTGTTCATGCCCTCCCTGGACGACGGTACTCGACGGCACAGCTGTGTGGGATAAACTGGCTCCTGAAGCCCCCTCAAATCCTGCCTATCCTGACACCCACCGAAGTGTCCAGTACGACACTCCTAGATGGAAGGATCTCACTCAGCTTCAAACATCATGCCTCTATTCCTGACACCACTGAGGATGAGATTGTTGCCATCCTCACTCAAGAAGAGGCTCCAGATGAGACGACGGAGGAAGTTTGGGACACCTTGGGCGAACCAAGCGGAAAATATGACTATTATGTCAAGTATTCTGCTCCTCCGTCCTTCTTCACGCCCTTTCCAACCACACCAACAGGATGGGACGATCTGGAAGATGACCTACCAGGACAGCAGCCTGCCATAACAGGATGCACGCAGCCTCAGCATCCGGCTCCTCGAAAGGTGATGCCAGCTAAGAAGTGGCGACGCCGCTTTGCCCAACAACAGCCAGCGAACGGGCATCTTACGTGGCGACCCAAAGGACGGGAGAGCCAGCGTCCAACTTGCAGAACCCATGCAGGAGATACACGCCCAGGGGCCTCTGTACTCCGGTCCATGGAACCTCTGCAGGAAGGGACTGGTGACAACACCCACCTTCTAGCCACGTGGCATCTGACCAACCAAGAAGGCAACTCTGATGCTAAACATGACCCAGATCAGTATTGTGAGTATTTGCAATATTATACTTGTTTGGGAAATACAGATGGAGACACAGAACTTGTTGCCACTTTAGAAGAAGAAGACTGGGGTATGGAGTATCCCCAGCGGGCACCACCGGCACCACCTCAGCAAGCGAAGCCAACGGAGCGGCTTTGCTCCTCTTCCATTGTCTCCGAATACAGGCCCCCAGTGGAATCAACCATGGGCCCTGTTAACTACCCCCCAGCGGCGAGACCTACTGAGCCTGGTCCAAGCCAAGGACCAATCTTCGGCGACTACCAACCCAAGAATCTGAGGTTCAAAGCCAGGAATACCTCAGAATGGTGGAACCTCCCTTCTGCCCAGCAGCAATCAGGGGCTATCTTTGTTATGCCCCCCCAGATTGGTCAATTCAGCGACGTCTTCATGCGTTGGGAGTCCATCACCAAAAATTCAGTGGCTCTACAGGGTTTCACAGATTCCCGGACAAAGACTGAATTCATTGAGAACTTGCTTGGGGAGTCTGAAAAGCTCGCCTGGATCCAGTGGAGGATGGCCTACCCCATCGAATACCAGCACCTGTTGGATCATGCAGATGGTGCTGACGGTACGCAGAACATCCTCTCACAGATTCGGACCATATTCGCCCTGGAAGATCCCTACCAAGGCTCAACAATAATGCAAGAAGAAGCCTACAGGGATCTGGAACGGTTATCCTGCCAGAATTTACGGGATATCGTTCCTTTCCTTAATGACTATATGCAGGTAGCATCTCGGACTGGCCGGTTATTCACTGGCCCGGAGCTCTCAGAGAAACTCTGGTCAAAGATGCCTGGCTCTATTGGCCAGAAAATCAAAGCAGCATTTGAAGCCAAACACCCAGGTAACACCATCGGAGTTTATCCTCGAGTCCTATTTACTTACAAGTACCTGGAAGAAGCATGCAAGGAGGCAGCCTTTACCCGGGCCCTCAAGGATTTGTCGTTCTGTCACGACATTCCACTCCCGGGGTATTATCAGCGACCCCAACGAAAGGTTGGCGTTCGGCGGTCGACAACCTACAAAGGGAAGCCACATCCTTCGCATGCCCGCATCGAGAAGAAGAAGCACCTCATCCGCAACAGGAGGTGTAGATGCTTTCTCTGCGGAGAAGAAGGGCATTTTGCCCGAGAATGCCCCAATGAGTGACAGAATGTCAAGCGCGTCGCCATGTTCGAGCAGCTTGACCTTCCTGCCGATTGCGAAATTGTGTCCGTTCAAGAAGGCGATGACGCTAGCGATGCCATCTATAGCATTTCTGAAGGGGAGGAGGACACGGCAGTCTTGCAGGAAGAAAAGATTTTCATGTTTCGGGAAGAAGACAGGACCTGGTGGATTGGCCCGACAGGAGGCTACCGCGCCATGGTCAAAGTTTCACAGCAACAGTACGAGTGTAGCCACACTTGGGAATTACATCAAGATGTGCCTGACGCTTACGAAAGATGCTCTAGCTGCCAGGAACCCTCCCAAAAGTGCTACCGTATGCACTGCCCAAGCTGTAAGCTGACAGTATGCGGCAGATGCAGCTGGTACTACTTCAGCAAAAGAGTTCCAGTGGCCCAGACATCCCTTCCAAGGTATGAGCCCAATGACTTACTACTTGAACAACAAAATTACATTTCTACTTGTGAAAGGGAAAAGCGGCAGCTGCAAAAATAGCTCACTCTCGCCCGTGAAGAGAAGGAGGCCCTTCAACAACGCCTCCTCCTTGCCCAAGAGGAAAGCCATCACTGGCAACGTGCGTCTGAAAACTGGAGGCTGAAGCACAAAGAGCTCGAAAATACCACCATGGAGCTTGACCGCATGGTGCTCGAGCGAAGTGATTTGCAAAAGGAAATCCAAAAGCTCCAATGGGAAAAAGGAGCACTCAAGCAGCAGGAGGATGAGCCAGCGGATACCGACGACCTTAACGTACTTCTCGTCGACACTACTCAGCGGCTCCTCTCAGCTGAAATGAAGGTGACAACACCACCCCGGCGGACGAAGAATATGCTCTACAACATTAAGGTGAAGTTCGATATTCCCCGTATTGTGCCATTTGAAGTCAATGCAATCCTCGACACAGGGGCTACAACCTGCTGCATTGACCAAGGAACGGCTCCTGCCAATGCCCTGGAGGACAACCCCTTCCTCGTGCATTTTAGTGGCATCAACTCCCGCACTTCGGCCAATAAAAAGCTTAAATTCGGCCGCATGATGATTGGGGAAAACGGCTTTCGGATCCCTTACACATATGCCTTCCCGATGAAGTTGGGGGAGGATATCCAGATGATCCTTGGTTGCAACTTCATCCGCGCCATGCAAGGCGGCGTCCGCATCGAAGGAAATACGGTTACGTTCTACAAAAACGTAACCACAATTCATACTCTCCCATCTGTACCGACTGCAGCAGCTATTGAAGAGCTGGACCTAGATGAGGATGAGTACATTCAGATACAAGAGCTAGTGTAGTATGCAATGGACCAACAGCCATCACGGAGCTTCACCAGCAGCGTTGGCTCCCTGCGTGAAGAACTCAAACGCCAGGGATACATTGGTGAGGACCCACTGAAATATTGGTCCAAGAACCAGGTGCTCTGCCACCTGGATATCAAAAACCCGGATTTCACTAGCGAAGACCGGCCCTTAAGGCATATTACACCACAAGCCAAGGCTACGTATGCAAAGCATGTGAAAGCACTACTAAATCTTGGCCTTATTCGCCCCAGCAGAAGCCGGCATCGCACCACTGCAATCATTGTGAATTCCGGTACAACAGTTGATTCCCGCACGGGCCAGGAGATCAAAGGCAAGGAGCGGATGGTCTTCAACTATCGGCGCCTAAATGATCTCACCAACAAGGATCAGTACAGCCTGCCTGGGATCAACACCATCTTACGGAAGGTAAGCAGCAGCCACATTTACTCAAAATTTGATCTGAAATCAGGTTTTCATCAAGTGGCTATGCATCCTGCCTCCGTGGAATGGACGGCATTCTGGGTACCAGAAGGCCTCTATGAATGGCTCGTCATGCCATTTGGCCTGAAAAATGCACCCGCCGTATTCCAACGGAAGATGGACAGTTGCTTCAAGGGGACAGAAGACTTTATTGCAGTATACATTGATGACATTCTGGTCTTCTCCTCCTCTGAAGCGAAGCATGAACGACATCTGAGGGTCATGCTCCAGATCTGCCAAACCAATGGGCTAATCCTGAGCCCAACAAAGATGAAGATAGCAGTCTCGGAAGTAGAATTCTTGGGGGCAGTACTCGGCAATCAGCGAATCAAGCTGCAGCCCCACATTATCAAGAAGATTGCAAACTTCCAGGAACAGGAACTGACCACCATGAAAGGCCTCCGAGCCTGGCTCGGGATCTTGAATTATGCCCGAAGCTATATCCCTAATCTAGGGACTCTACTCGGGCCACTCTATGCAAAGACAAGTCCTACGGGAGAAAGGCGCTGGAACTCCCAAGATTGGGACTTAGTCGCAAAAATCAAGGCCTTGGTGCAAAAGCTGCCGGATCTCGAATTACCTCCAGAAGCCAGCTATATGATCCTTGAGACCGACGGCTGTATGACGGGATGGGGCGGAATTTGTAAATGGAAGCCCCAAAAGTATGACCCCAAGTCCATGGAGAAGGTATGTGCCTACGCTAGCGGCAGGTTCCATCCAATCAAATCCACCATTGATGCGGAACTCTATGCCGTCATGAATACGCTGGAAGCACTAAAGATTTACTACCTGGATAAGGCTGACTTGACTATTCGAACAGACTGTCAAGCAATCATAAGCTTCTTCAACAAGTCAGCTAACAACAAGCCTTCCCGCGTACGCTGGCTCGCCTTCACCGACTACATTACTGGCACGGGACTCGCCATCCAATTTGAACACATCAGCGGAGAGGATAACCAGCTGGCGGATACTCTCTCCCGCTTAATTACTTCACTTGTTATTTCAGGATGGCCTGCACCCGAAACTCTGGAAGGACTCAGCCTCGTAGCAACCCGGTTACAGGAGGCACACCAGACACCCTCTCAGAAGGCAAAGGAGGAACACTTGGCGGAAGCCCAAGCCTTGTGCTACAATATGAATCACAACTGTAGCTCCTACAGAGCCTTCCAATGTCCCTCGATACCTACGACGCCATCAGGCGGCGGCTTCAACAGCAGGAACGACAAAGTGCCCAGGAAGCACTTACGGCTGTTCGACAGTTCCGGGACCTCCATGCCCTGAAGCTATCCGAAGCCACAAAGCGCGCAGGACGCAAGACCACAGGCAACTTCTGGGCCCAGTGGCATCCTGTTGTAACCCAGATTGATGTCCAGCTTGAAACAGCAGTCAAACTCACAACTGACGCAGCCCAACGACTGCCTGCCTTCATGTTCTGAGCACAGCAGAAAGCCTGCGCAAAAAGAAAGCGGTAGCATTCGGCCCAACAATCCAGCCCAAAGGGTCCAAAGTTGCTTGGACCAGACAGTCCAAAGAATAACCAGACCGGCCCAGTCCAAAGGAAATCGTATCCTGATGGTGTAAAGTAAAGTTACTTTTATAAAGTAGCTTTTAGAAAAGCCACTTTATAAAAGAGACTTTTGTAAAGTAACTTTAGACTTTTGTAAAAGTAGCTTTAGGAAAGCTGCTTTTGAAAAGCAGCTTTAGCTTTTATAAAGTAGCTTTAGGAAAGCTGCTTTTGTAAAAGCAGATGCGATCTTATCGCATCTGCTGGGTGTAAGGCTTCCCTATAAAATGGGAGGCATATCAAAGATCAATACATCGAAGAATCACCGAAGAATTCTCTCTTCTGGGTTTTTTTTGAGTTCATCCTTCACACTTCCGCAACCCCTTAGTAGCTCAGACCTCCACCACCAATCTCAGAGCTTAGAAGCTCAGACCCCCACCAGGTAAAAGGGGTAGGTTTGGTGAACGGGTAACGGGTAGAGCAATGAAGCTCTGATACCAAATTTGTGGGAGGAGCTAAAAACCTCTGATACCAGATTTGTGGAAGGAGCAAAAAAGCTCTGATACCAGGTTTGTGGTTGCGAAAGGGGTTGCGGAAGTGGGAAGTTAGAAGAAAGGATGAACTCAAAACCCAGAAGAGAGAATTCTTCGGTGATTCTTCGATGTATTGATCTTTGATATGCCTCCCGTTTTATAGGGAAGCCTTATACCCAGCAGATGCGATAAGATCGCATCTGCTTTTACAAAAGCAGCTTTCCTAAAGTTACTTTATAAAAGCTAAAGCTGCTTTTCAAAAGCAGCTTTCCTAAAGCTACTTTACAAAAGTCTAAAGTTACTTTACAAAAGTCTCTTTTATAAAGTGGCTTTTCTAAAAGCTACTTTATAGAAGTAACTTTACTTTACACCATCAGGATACGATTTCCTTTGGACTGGGCCGGGCTGGTTATTCTTTGGACTGTCTGGTCCAAGCAACTCTGGACCCTTTGGGCTGGATTGTTGGGCCGAATGCTACCGCTTTCTTCTTGCGCAGGCTTTCTGCTGTGCTCAGAACATGAAGGCAGGCAGTCGTTGGGCTGCGTCAGTTGTGAGTTTGACTGCTGTTTCAAGCTGGACATCAATCTGGGTTACAACAGGATGCCACTGGGCCCAGAAGTTGTCCATGGTCTTGCGTCCTGCGCGCTTTGTGGCTTCGGATAGCTTCAGGGCATGGAGGTCCCGGAACTGTCGAACAGCCGTAAGTGCTTCCTGGGCACTTTGTCGTTCCAGCTGTTGAAGCCGCTGCCTGATGGCGTCGTAGGTATCGAGGGACATTGGAAGGCTCTGTAGGAGCTGCAGTTGTGATTCATATTGTAGCACAAGGCTTGGGCTTCCGCCAAGTGTTCCTCCTTTGCCTTCTGAGAGGGTGTCTGGTGTGTTTCCTGTAACCGGGTTGCTACGAGGCTGAGTCCTTCCAGAGTTTCGGGTGCAGGCCATCCTGAAATAACAAGTGAAGTAATTAAGCGGGAGAGAGTATCCGCCAGCTGGTTATCCTCTCCGCTGATGTGCTCAAATTGGATGGCGAGTCCTGCACCGGTAATATAGTCGGTTAAGGCAAGCCAGCGTAAGCGGGAAGGTTTATTGTTGGCCGATTTGTTGAAGAAGCTAATAATAGCTAGACAGTCAGTTCGAAGAGTGAGGTCAGCCTTGTCCAAGTAGTATATTTTGAGTGCTTCCAGCGTATTCATGACGGCATATAGTTCCGCATCAATAGTAGATTTGATCGGTTGGAACCTGCCGCTTGCGTAGGCACATACCTTCTCCATGGATTTAGGGTCATATTTGTGGGGCTTCCATTTACAGATGTCGCCCCATCCCGTCATACAGCCGTCGGTCTCGAGGATCATATAGCTGGCTTCTGGTGGGAGTTAAGATCCGGCAGCTTTTGTACCAAGGCCTTGATCTTAACGACTAAGTCCCAGTCTTGGGAGTTCCAGCGCGTCTCTCCCGTAGGACTTGTCTTTGCATAGAGTGGCCCGAGTAGAGTTCCCAGATTAGGGATATAGCTTCGGGGGTAATTCAAGATTCCGAGCCAGGCTCGGAGGCCTTTCGTGGTGGTCAGTTCCTGTTCCTGGAAGTTTGCAATCTTCTTGATAATGTGGGGTTGCAGCTTGATTCGCTGATTGCCGAGTACTGCCCCCAAGAATTCCACTTCCGAGACTGCTAACTTCATTTTTGTTGGGCTCAGGATTAGCCCATTGTTTTGGCAAATCTGGAGCATAACCCGCAGGTGTTGTTCATGCTCCGCTTCAGAGGAGGAGAAGACCAGAATGTCGTCAATGTATATTGCAATAAAGTCTTTTGTCCCCTTGAAGCAACTGTCCATCTTCCGTTGGAATACGGCAGGTGCATTTTTCAGGCCAAATGGCATTACGAGCCATTCGTAGAGGCCTTCTGGTACCCAGAATGTCGTCCATTCCACGGAGGCAGGATGCATCGCCACTTGATGAAAACCTGATTTCAGATCAAATTTTGAGTAAATGTGGCTTCTGCTTACCTTCCGTAAGATGGTGTTGATCCCAGGCAGGCTGTACTGATCCTTGTTGGTGAGATCATTTAGGCGCCGATAGTTGAAGACCATCCGCTCCTTGCCTTTGATCTCCTGGCCCGTTCGGGAATCAACGGTTGTACCGGAATTCACAATGATTGCAGTGGTGCGATGCCGGCTTCTGCTGGGGCGAATAAGGCCAAGATTTAGTAGTGCTTTCACATGCTTTGCATACGTAGCCTTGGCTTGTGGTGTAATATGCCTTAAGGGCCGGTCTTCGATAGTGAAATCCGGGTTTTTGCTATCCAGGTGGCAGAGCACCTGGTTCTTGGACCAATATTTCAGTGGGTCCTCACCAATGTATCCCTGGCGTTTGAGTTCTTCAAGCAGGGAGCCAACGCTGCTGGTGAAGCTTCGTGATGGCTGTTGGTCCGTTGCATACTGCACTAGCTCTTGTATCTGAATGTACTCATCCTCATCTAGGTCCAGCTCTTCAATAGCTGCTGCAGTCGGTACAGATGGGAGAGTATGAATTGTGGTTACGTTTTTGTAGAACGTAACCGTATTTCCTTTGATGCGGACGTCGCCTTGCATGGCGCGGATGAAGTTACAGCCAAGGATCATCTGGATAGCCCCCCCCAACTTCATCGGGAAGGCATATGTGTAAGGGATCCGAAAGCCATTCTCCCCAATCATCATGCAGCTGAATTTAAGCTTTTTATTGGCCGAAGTGCGGGAGTTGGTGCCACTGAAATGCACGAGGAAGGGGTTGTCCTCCAGGGTATTGGCAGGAGCCGCTCCTTGGTCAATGCAGCAGGTTGTAGCCCCTGTGTCGAGGATTGCATTGACTTCAAATGGCACAATATGGGGAATATCGAACTTCACCTTAATGTTGTAGAGCATATTTTTCGTCCGCCGGGGTGGTGTTGACACCCTCATTTCTGCTAAGAGGAGCCGCTGAGTAGTGTCGACGAGAAGGACGTTAAGGTCGTCGGTATCCACTGGCTCATCCTCCTGATGCTTTAGTATGAGAGCTCCTTTTTCCTGTTGGAGCTTTTGTATTTCCTTTTGCCGATCACTTCGCTCGAGCACCATGCGGTCAAGCTCCATGGTGGTATTTTCGAGCTCCTTGTGCTTCAGTCTCCAGTTTTCAGACTCACGTTGCCAGTGGTGGCTCTCCTCTTGGGCAAGAAGGAGGCGTTGTTGAAGGGCCTCCCTCTCTTCATGGGCGAGAGTGAGCTGTTGTTGCAGCTGCCGCTTTTCCCTTTCACAAGAAGAAATGTAATTTTGCTGTTCAAGTAGTAAGTCATTGGACTCATACCTTGGAAGGGATGTCTGGGCCACTGGAACTCTTTTGCTGAAGTAGTACCAGCTGCATCTGCCGCATACTGTCAGCTTACAGCTTGGGCAGTGCATACGGTAGCACTTTTGGGAGGGTGCCTGGCAGCAAGAGCATCCTTCGTAAGCGTCAGGCACATCTTGATGTAATTCCCAAGTGTGGCTACACTCGTACTGTTGCTGTGAAACTTTGACCATGGCGCGGTAGCCTCCTGTCGGGCCAATCCACCAGGTCCTGTCTTCTTCCCGAAACATGGAAATCTTTTCTTCCTGCAAGACTGCCGTGTCCTCCTCCCCTTCAGAAATGCTATAGATGGCATCGCTAGGGTCATCGCCTTCTTGAACGGACACAATTTCGCAATCGGCAGGAAGGTCAAGCTGCTCGAACATGGCGACGCGCTTGACATTCTGTCGCTCATTGGGGCATTCTCGGGCAAAATGCCCTTCTTCTCCGTAGAGAAAGCATCTACACCTCCTGTTGCGGATGAGGTGCTTCTTCTTCTCGATGCGGGCATGCGAAGGATGTGGCTTCCCTTTGTAGGTTGTCGACCGCCGAACACCAACCTTCCGTTGGGGTCGCAGATAGTGCCCCGGGATTGGAATGTCGTGACAGAACGACAGATCCTTGAGGGCCCGGGTAAAGGCTGCCTCTTTGCATGCTTCTTCCAGGTACTTGTAAGTAAATAGGACTCGAGGATAAACTCCGATGGTGTTACCTGGGTGTTTGGCTTCAAATGCTGCTTTGATTTTCTTGCCAATGGAGCCAGGCATCTTTGACCAGAGTTTCTCTGAGAGCTCCGGGCCAATGAATAACCGGCCAGTCCGAGATGCTACCTGCATATAGTCATTAAGGAAAGGAACGATATCCCGCAAATTCTGGCAGGATAACCATTCCAGATCCCTGTAGGCTTCTTCTTGCATTGTTGTTGAGCCTTGGTAGGGATCTTCCAGGGCGAATATGGTCCGAATCTGTGAGAGGATGTTCTGCGTACCGTCAGCACCATCTGCATGATCCAACAAGTGCTGGTATTCCATGGGGTAGGCCATCCTCCACTGGATCCAGGCGAGCTTTTCAGACTCCCCAAGCAAGTTCTCAATGAATTCAGTCTTTGTCCGGGAATCTGTGAAACCTTGTAGAGCCACCGAATTTTTGGTGATGGACTCCCAACGCATGAAGACGTCGCTGAATTGCCCAATCTGGGGGGGCATAACAAAGATAGCCCCTGATTGCTGCTGGGCAGAAGGGAGGTTCCACCATTCTGAGGTATTCCTGGCTTTGAACCTCAGATTCTTGGGTTGGTAGTCGCCAAAGATTGGTCCTGGGCTTGGACCAGGCTCAGTAGGTCTCGCCGCTGGGGGGTAGTTAACAGGGCCCATGGTTGATTCCACTGGGGGCCTGTATTCGGAGACAATGGAAGAGGAGCAAAGCCGCTCCGTTGGCTTCGCTTGCTGAGGTGGTGTCGGTGGTGCCCGCTGGGGATACTCCATACCCCAGTCTTCTTCTTCTAAAGTGGCAACGAGTTCTGTGTCTCCATCTGTATTTCCCAAACAAGTATAATATTGCAAATACTCACAATACTCGTCTGGGTCATGTTCAGCGTCAGAGTTGCCTTCTTGGTTGGTCAGACGCCACGTGGCTAGAAGGTGGGTGTTGTCATCTGTTCCTTCCTGCAGAGGTTCCATGGACCGGAGTACAGAGGCCCCTGGACGTGTATCTCCTGCATGGGTTCTGCAAGTTGGATTCTGGCCTTCCCGTTCTTTGGGTTGCCACGTAAGATGCCCGTTCGTTGACTGTCGTTGGGCAAAGCGGCGTCGCCACTTCTTAGCTGGCATCACCTTCCGAGGAGCCGGATGCTGAGGTTGCTTGCACCCTGTCATGATGGCAAGCTGTTGTTCTGGTAGGTCATCTTCCAGATCGTCCCATCCCGTTGGTGTGATAGGAAAGGGCGCGAAGAAGGACGGAGGAGCAGAATATCGGACATAATAGACATATTTTCCGCTGGGTTCACCCAAGGTGTCCCAAATTTCCTCCGTCGTCTCATCTGGAGCCTCTTCTTGAGTGAGGATTGCAATAATTTCACCCTCTGTGGTGTCAGGAAGAGAGGCATGATGGTTGAAACTGAGTGAGATCCGCCCATCCAGGAGTGTCGTACTGGACACCTCGGTGGGTGTCAGGACAGGCAGGATTTGAGGGGGCTTCAGGAGCCAGTTTATCCCACACAGCTGTGCCGTCGAGTACCGTCGTCCAGGAAGGGCATGAACACCGTGACTTGCTAGATAGTCAGTGACTCCTGCGACTTCATATGCAAAGGCCACGTTTGGTGTGTTTGACAGCCTCCCGATCAGTCCTCGGGTAACGAGTAAGTTGGCCTCACCATGGTGCCATGTATCATAGCCCCGAGTTAGAATGGAGATTTGAACATTCCTGCAAAAATCTCCAATAGTCATCATAATATCGGGGATAATGTAAACTAATTGGCTCCCCTGCGTGAGGTCAACTTCTATGGTGGCAATTAGTGATTTATCACCCTGCCACCGATTGTCTCGGAACACGACAAGCGCCAGTGTTCCTTCTTCGTGTCGATGGAGCACCTGCAGGCGTACCTGCATAACACCAATGTGTATGAACTGCATACCGCTCTTTCTGAGCTGTTGGTAACTGTCATCTTGGATGAAGTTCCGGTCCACCTGTGCGTCGCCGACGCAACTGATGGACTCCTCCGAGCGGTGGATGTATACTCGGTGGTGCTCATCATCTGTTCTGGAATGATAAAGGACTTCGGCAGGAGCTATAGCCGCACGTTTTCGCATGGATTGGCGCAATTTCTCCTGCGGGTCCAGTTGCTGTTCTAAGACGTGTTGAGGGGCAGGTTGGCCCGTCAAGCGACGGACGATCCGTCGTGTTGCTTGCTGTGCAGTGTAGAGTCGTCGCTGATTTCGCCTATACCCCCGAATTTGGTCTTCGACCAGGGGCTGGGGCGCTTTTTCCAACACGACTACTGCTGCCATTTAGCTTTGCTTGTTCCTCCTGCAAAATTAGCAAGGGGTCTTTAAAAATAAGGGGTCTCCCGCGTGGTTCGGGAGGCCTGGTTTTAGGGTGGAGGGACAGATTCTCTAGCTTTGTGAGTAAAGTTTCTGGGAGAATTGGACTGTCACTCTTTGTTTTCTGCTTTCTGAGGAGCTGGATATCGGCTTGGATATCCCGTAGGGTTTCAGCAATTTGGACTAAAAGCTGGATTTGGGTATTATTTTGCTTTAGAAGGGCTATATTTTGAGCTGAAACACTCGTATAGTCACTGGGGTTTGATGAATCCAACTGCTGGGTGTTCTATGGGTTCAACGGCTTGTAAGGCTTCTTGGTACGAGGAGGTTATTTTGGCTGGAAGGAACGTGTTCATTCACCGGGAGGTGTATAACAATTGAGGAAGGTCTAGGTACTCTGGGTTCAGGGTGTGAGGTATATATCCTACCTTATCGAACAAGAGACGAGCACTCCGAGAACTTCAGACGCTCCCCCTAGTATCTGTCATGCTCATCCGACTGGCAGCTACTGCCTCTTGCAGATTTAAGCGCACTGCGGCCTTTTGCAATTCAGACACCGTGATCGGCGTAAGAAATTCCTGAGTCTCCTTCTCACCAAGGCCACAAATACCTACTTCTCTCCCAATATCGACCTTGCGGTGGACTTATTAGGTCCAGCCTCTGTGCCACCCGAGGGGTCAATTCAGGATTTTTCGGCATGCTATGGTCTGGTTATCAACGGCCATAAGGTCAGAAACCATCACACACATCCCCGATGAGTACCTAGAAAGGGGGTTCTACTCAGCCATGGAAGGTGTTAAGCCAGGTAAGGAACTAGGCTCTGATACCAGATTGTGAGAGAGCAACTAAGCTCTGATACCAGATTGTGAGAGAGCAACTAAGCTCTGATACCAGATTGTGAGAGAGAGTTGCGGAAGTGTGAAGTTAGAAGAAAGAAGGATGGACTCAAAACCCAGAAGAGAGAATTCTTCGGTGATTCTTCTATATCCAGTTCTATGATATGCTTCCCATTTTATAGGGAAGCCTTACACCTAGCAGATGCGATAAGATCGCATCTGCCTTTACAAAAGTAGCTTTCCTAAAGCTACTTTATAAAAGCTAAAGCTGCTTTTCAAAAGCAGCTTTCCTAAAGCTACTTTTACAAAAGTCTAAAGTTACTTTACAAAAGTCTCTTTTATAAAGTGGCTTTTCTAAAAGCTACTTTATAAAAGTAACTTTACTTTACACCATCAGGATACGATTTCCTTTGGACTGGGCCGGGCTGGTTATTCTTTGGACTGTCTGGTCCAAGCAACTCTGGACCCTTTGGGCTGGATTGTTGGGCCGAATGCTACCGCTTTCTTCTTGCGCAGGCTTTCTGCTGTGCTCAGAACATGAAGGCAGGCAGTCGTTGGGCTGCGTCAGTTGTGAGTTTGACTGCTGTTTCAAGCTGGACATCAATCTGGGTTACAACAGGATGCCACTGGGCCCAGAAGTTGCCCGTGGTCTTGCGTCCTGCGCGCCTTGTGGCTTCGGATAGCTTCAGGGCATGGAGGTCCCGGAACTGTCGAACAGCCGTAAGTGCTTCCTGGGCACTTTGTCGTTCTAGCTGTTGAAGCCGCCGCCTGATGGCGTTGTAGGTATCGAGGGACATTGGAAGGCTCTGTAGGAGCTGCAGTTGTGATTCATATTGTAGCACAAGGCTTGGGCTTCCGCCAAGTGTTCCTCCTTTGCCTTCTGAGAGGGTGTCTGGTGTGCCTCCTGTAACCGGGTTGCTACGAGGCTGAGTCCTTCCAGAGTTTCGGGTGCAGACCATCCTGAAATAACAAGTGAAGTAATTAAGCGGGAGAGAGTATCCGCCAGCTGGTTATCCTCTCCGCTGATGTGTTCAAATTGGATGGCGAGTCCCGTGCCAGTAATGTAGTCGGTGAAGGCGAGACAGCGTACGCGGGAAGGCTTGTTGTTAGCTGACTTGTTGAAGAAGCTTATGATTGCTTGACAGTCTGTTCGAATAGTCAAGTCAGCCTTATCCATGTAGTAAATCTTTAGTGCTTCCAGCGTATTCATGACGGCATAGAGTTCCGCATCAATGGTGGATTTGATTGGATGGAACCTGCCGCTAGCGTAGGCACATACCTTCTCCATGGACTTGGGGTCATACTTTTGGGGCTTCCATTTACAACTTCCGCCCCATCCCGTCATACAGCCGTCGGTCTCAAGGATCATATAGCTGGCTTCTGGAGGTAATTCGAGATCCGGCAGCTTTTGCACCAAGGCCTTGATTTTTGCGACTAAGTCCCAGTCTTGGGAGTTCCAGCGCCTTTCTCCCGTAGGACTTGTCTTTGCATAGAGTGGCCCGAGTAGAGTCCCTAGATTAGGGATATAGCTTCGGGCGTAATTCAAGATCCCGAGCCAGGCTCGGAGGCCTTTCATGGTGGTCAGTTCCTGTTCCTGGAAGTTTGCACTCTTCTTGATAATGTGGGGCTGCAGCTTGATTCGCTGATTGCCGAGTACTGCCCACAAGAATTCTACTTCCGAGACTGCTATCTTCATCTTTGTTGGGCTCAGGATTAGCCCATTGGTTTGGCAGATCTGGAGCATGACCCTCAGATGTCGTTCATGCTCCGCTTCAGAGGAGGAGAAGACCAGAATGTCATCAATGTATACTGCAATAAAGTCTTCTGTCCCCTTGAAGCAACTGCCCATCTTCCGTTGGAATACGGCGGGTGCATTTTTCAGGCCAAATGGCATTACGAGCCATTCATAGAGGCCTTCTGGTACCCAGAATGCCGTCCATTCCACGGAGGCAGGATGCATAGCCACTTGATGAAAACCTGATTTCAGATCAAATTTTGAGTACATGTGGCTTCTGCTTACCTTCCGTAAGATGGTGTTGATCCCAGGCAGGCTGTACTGATCCTTGTTGGTGAGATCATTTAGGCGCCGATAGTTGAAGACCATCCGCTCCTTGCCTTTGATCTCCTGGCCCGTTCGGGAATCAACTGTTGTATCGGAATTCACAATGATTGCAGTGGTGCGATGCCGGCTTCTGCTGGGGCGAATAAGGCCAAGATTTAGTAGTGCTTTCACATGCTTTGCATACGTAGCCTTGGCTTGTGGTGTAATATGCCTTAACGGCCGGTCTTCGATAGTGAAATCCGGGTTTTTGATATCCAGGTGGCAGAGCACCTGGTTCTTGGACCAATATTTCAGTGGGTCCTCACCAATGTATCCCTGGCGTTTGAGTTCTTCAAGCAGGGAGCCAACGCTGCTGGTGAAGCTCCGTGATGGCTGTTGGTCCGTTGCATACTGCACTAGCTCTTGTATCTGAATGTACTCATCCTCATCTAGGTCCAGCTCTTCAATAGCTGCTGCAGTCGGTACAGATGGGAGAGTATGAATTGTGGTTACGTTTTTGTAGAAAGTAATCGTATTTCCTTCGATGCGAACGCCGCCTTGCATGGCGCGGATGAAGTTGCAGCCAAGGATCATCTGGATATCCTCCCCCAACTTCATCGGGAAGGCATATGTGTAAGGGATCCGAAAGCCGTTTTCCCCAATCATCATGCGGCCGAATTTAAGCTTTTTATTGGCCGAAGTGCGGGCGTTGATGCCACTGAAATGCACGAGGAAGGGGTTGTCCTCCAGGGCATTGGCAGGAGCCGTTCCTTGGTCAATGCAGTAAGTTGTAGCCCCTGTGTCGAGGATTGCATTGACTTCAAATGGCACTATACGGGGAATATCGAACTTCACCTTAATGTTGTAGAGCATATTCTTCGTCCGCCGGGGTGGTGTTGTCACCCTCATTTCAGCTGAGAGGAGCCGCTGAGTAGTGTCGACGAGAAGTACGTTCAGGTCGTCGGTATCCGCTGGCTCATCCTCCTGCTGCTTTAGTGCTCCTTTTTCCCATTGGGGCTTTTGTATTTCCTTCTGCAAATCACTTCGCTCGAGCACCATGCGGTCAAGCTCCATGGTGGTATTTTCGAGCTCTTTGTGCTTCAGCCTCCAGTTTTCAGACTCACGTTGCCAGTGATGGCTTTCCTCTTGGGCAAGGAGGAGGCGTTGCTAAAGGGCCTCCTTCTCTTCACGGGCGAGAGTGAGCTGTTTTTGCAGCTGCCGCTTTTCCCTTTCACAAGTAGAAATGTAATTTTGTTGTTCAAGTAGTAAGTCATTGGGCTCATACCTTGGAAGGGATGTCTGGGCCACTGGAACTCTTTTGCTGAAGTAGTACCAGCTGCATCTGCCGCATACTATCAGCTTACAGCTTGGGCAGTGCATACGGTAGCACTTTTGGGAGGGTGCCTGGCAGCAAGAGCATCTTTCGTAAGCGTCAGGCACATCTTGAGGTAATTCCCAAGTGTGGCTACACTCGTACTGTTGCTGTGAAACTTTGACCATGGCGCGGTAGCCTCCTGTCGGGCCAATCCACCAGGTCCTGTCTTCTTCCCGAAACATGAAACTCTTTTCTTCCTGTAAGATTGCCGTGTCCTCCTCCCCTTCAGAAATGCTATAGATGGCATCGCTAGGGTCATCGCCTTCTTGAACGGACACAATTTCGCAATCAGCAGGAAGGTCAAGCTGCTCGAACATGGCGACGCGCTTGACATTCTGTCGCTCATTGGGGCATTCTCGGGCAAAATGCCCTTCTTCTCCGTAGAGAAAGCATCTACACCTCCTGTTGCGGATGAGGTGCTTCTTCTTCTCGATGCGGGCATGCGAAGGCTGTGGCTTCCCTTTGTAGGTTGTCGACCGCCGAACGCCAACCTTTCGTTGGGGTCGCTGATAATACCCCGGGATTGGAATGTCGTGACAGAACGACAAATCCTTGAGGGCCCGAGTAAAGGCTGCCTCCTTGCATGCTTCTTCCAGGTACTTGTAAGTAAATAGGACTCGAGGATAAACTCCGATGGTGTTACCTGGGTGTTTGGCTTCAAATGCTGCTTTGATTTTCTTGCCAATAGAGCCAGGCATCTTTGACCAGCGTTTCTCTGAGAGCTCCGGGCCAGTGAATAACCGGCCAGTCCGAGATGCTACCTGCATATAGTCATTAAGGAAAGGGACGATATCCCGCAAATTCTGGCAGGATAACCGTTCCAGATCCCTGTAGGCTTCTTCTTGCATTGTTGTTGAGCCTTGGTAGGGATCTTCCAGGGCGAATATGGTCCGAATCTGTGCGAGGATGTTCTGCGTACCGTCAGCACCATCTGCATGATCCAACAGGTGCTGGTATTCCATGGGGTAGGCCATCCTCCACTGGATCCAGGCGAGCTTTTCAGACTCCCCAAGCAAGTTCTCAATGAATTCAGTCTTTGTCCGGGAATCTGTGAACCCCTGTAGAGCCACCGAATTTTTGGTGATGGACTCCCAACGCATGAAGACGTCGCTGAATTGCCCAATCTGGGGGGGCATAACAAAGATAGCCCCTGATTGCTGCTGGGCAGAAGGGAGGTTCCACCATTCTGAGGTATTCCTGGCTTTGAACCTCAGATTCTTGGGGTGGTAGTCGCCAAAGATTGGTCCTTGGCTTGGACCAGGCTCAGTAGGTCTCGCCGCTGGGGGGTAGTTAACAGGGCCCATGGTTGATTCCACTGGGGGCCTGTATTCGGAGACAATGGAAGAGGAGCAAAGCCGCTCCGTTGGCTTTGCTTGCTGAGCTGGTGCCGGTGGTGCCCGCTGGGGATACTCCATACCCCAGTCTTCTTCTTCTAAAGTGGCAACAAGTTCTGTGTCTCCATCTGTATTTCCCAAATAAGTATAATATTGCAAATACTCACAATACTCATCTGGGTCATGTTCAGCATCAGAGTTGCCTTCTTGGTTGGTCAGACGCCACGTGGCTAGAAGGTGGGTGTTGTCACCAGTCCCTTCCTGCAGAGGTTCCATGGACCGGAGTACAGAGGCCCCTGGGCGTGTATCTCCTGCATGGGTTCCGCACGTTGGACGCTGGCTCTCCCGTCCTTTGGGTCGCCACGTAAGATGCCCGTTCGCTGGCTGTTGTTGGGCAAAGCGGCGTCGCCACTTCTTAGCTGGCATCACCTTTCGAGGAGCCGGATGCTGAGGCTGCTTGCATCCTGTTATGGCAGGCTGCTCTCCTGGTAGGTCATCTTCCAGATCATCCCATCCTGTTGGTGTGGTTGGAAAGGGCGTGAAGAAGGACGGAGGAGCAGAATACTTGACATAATAGTCATATTTTCCGCTTGGTTCGCCCAAGGTGTCCCAAACTTCCTCCGTCGTCTCATCTGGAGCCTCTTCTTGAGTGCGGATGGCAACAATCTCATCCTCAGTGGTGTCAGGAATAGAGGCATGATGGTTGAAGCTGAGTGAGATCCTTCCATCTAGGAGTGTCGTACTGGACACTTCGGTGGGTGTCAGGATAGGCAGGATTTGAGGGGGCTTCAGGAGCCAGTGTATCCCACACAGCTGTGCCGTCGAGTACCGTCGTCCAGGGAGGGCATGAACACCGTGACTTGCTAGATAGTCAGTGACTCCTGCGACTTCATATGCAAAGGCCACGTTTGGTGTGTTTGACAGCCTCCCGATCAGTCCTCGGGTAACGAGTAAGTTGGCCTCACCATGGTGCCATGTATCATAGCCCCGAGTTAGAATTGAGATTTGAACATTCCTGCAAAAATCTCCAATAGTCATCATAATATCGGGGATAATGTAAACTAATTGGCTCCCCTGCGTGAGGTCAACTTCCATGGTGGCAATTAGTGATTTATCACCCTGCCACCGATTGTCTCGGAACACGACAAGCGCCAGTGTTCCTTCTTCGTGTCGATGGAGCACCTGCAGGCGTACCTGTGCGTCTCCAACGCAACTGATGGACTCTTCCGAGCGGTGGATGTATACTCGGTGGTGCTCATCATCTGTTCTGGAATGGTAAAGGACTTCGGCAGGAGCTATAGCCGCGCGTTTTCGCATGGATTGGCGCAATTTCTCCTGCGGGTCCAGTTGCTGCTCTAAGACGTGTTGAGGGGCAGGTTGCCCCGTCAAGCGACGGACGATCCGTCGTGTTGCTTGCTGTGCAGTGTAGAGTCGTCGCTGATTTCGCCTATACCCCCGAATTTGGTCTTCGACCAGGGGCTGGGGCGCTTTTTCCAACACGACTACTGCTGCCATTTAGCTTTGCTTGTTCCTCCTGCAAAATTAGCAAGGGGTCTTTAAAAATAAGGAGTCTCCCGCCTGGTTCGGGAGGCCTGGTTTTAGGATGGAGGGACAGATTCTCTAGCTTTGTGAGTAAAGTTTCTGGGAGAATTGGACTGTCACTCTTTGTTTTCTGCTTTCTGAGGAGCTGGATATCGGCTTGGATATCCCGTAGGGCTTCAGCAATTTGGACTAAAAGCTGGATTTGGGTATTATTTTGCTTTAGAAGGGCTATATTTTGAGCTGAAACACTCGTATAATCACTGGGTTTGATGAATCCAACTGCTGGGTGTTCTATGGGTTCAACGGCTTGTAAGGCTTCTTGGTATGAGGAGGTTATTTTGGCTGGAAGGAACGTGTTCATTCACCGGGAGGTGTATAACAATTGATGAAGGTCTAGGTACTCTGGGTTCAGGGTGTGAGGTATATATCCTACCTTATCGAACAAGAGACGAGCACTCCGAGAACTTCAGACGCTCACCCTAGTATCTGTCATGCTCATCCGACTGGCAGCTACTGCCTCTTGCAGATTTACGCGCACTGCGGCCTTTTGCAATTCAGACACCGTGATCGGCGTAAGAAATTCCTGAGTCTCCTTCTCACCGAGGCCACGAATACCTACTTCTCTCCCAATATCGACCTTGCGGTGGACTTATTAGGTCCAGCCTCTGTGCCACCCGAGGGGTCAATCCAGGATTTTTCGGCATGCTATGGTCTGGTTATCAACGGCCATAAGGTCAGAAACCATCACACACATCCCCGATGAGTACCTAGAAAGGGGTTTCTACTCAGCCATGGAAGGTGTTAAGCCAGGTAAGGAACTAGGCTCTGATACCAGATTGTGGAAGAGAGCAAAGCTCAAGATTGTGGAAGAGAGCAACTAAGCTCTGATAGGTGGTGGAAGAGTTGCGGAAGTGTGAAGTTAGAAGAAAGCAAAGATGGACTCAAAACCCAGAAGAGAGAATTCTTCGGTGATTCTTCGATATTTAGTTCTATGATATGCTTCCCGTTTTATAGGGAAGCCTTACACCTAGCAGATGCGATAAGATCGCATCTACCTTTACAAAAGCAGCTTTCCTAAAGCTACTTTATAAAAGCTAAAGCTGCTTTTCAAAAGCAGCTTTCCTAAAGCTACTTTTACAAAAGTCTAAAGTTACTTTACAAAAGTCTCTTTTATAAAGTGGCTTTTCTAAAAGCTACTTTATAAAAGTAACTTTACTTTACACCATCAGGATACGATTTCCTTTGGACTGGGCCGGGCTGGTTATTCTTTGGACTGCTTGGTCCAAGCAACTTTGGACCCTCTGGGCTGGATTGTTGGGCCGAATGCTACCACTTTCTTCTTGCGCAGGCTTTCTGCTGTGCTCAGAACATGAAGGCAGGCAGTCGTTGGGCTGCGTCAGTTGTGAGTTTGACTGCTGTTTCAAGCTGGACATCAATCTGGGTTACAACAGGGTGCCACTGGGCCCAGAAGTTGCCCGTGGTCTTGCGTCCTGCGCGCTTTGTGGCTTCGGATAGCTTCAGGGCATGGAGGTCCCGGAACTGTCGAACAGCTTTAAGTGCTTCCTGGGCACTTTGTCGTTCCAGCTGTTGAAGCCGCCGCCTGATGGCGTCGTAGGTATCGAGGGACATTGGAAGGCTCTGTAGGAGCTGCAGTTGTGATTCATATTGTAGCACAAGGCTTGGGCTTCCGCCAAGTGTTCCTCCTTTGCCTTCTGAGAGGGTGTCTGGTGTGCCTCCTGTAACCGGGTTGCTACGAGGCTGAGTCCTTCCAGAGTTTCGGGTGCAGGCCATCCTGAAATAACAAGTGAAGTAATTAAGCGGGAGAGAGTATCCGCCAGCTGGTTATCCTCTCCGCTGATGTGTTCAAATTGGATGGCGAGTCCCGTGCCAGTAATGTAGTCGGTGAAGGCGAGCCAGCGTACGCGGGAAGGCTTGTTGTTAGCTGACTTGTTGAAGAAGCTTATGATTGCTTGACAGTCTGTTCGAATAGTCAAGTCAGCCTTATCCAGGTAGTAAATCTTTAGTGCTTCCAGCGTATTCATGACGGCATAGAGTTCCGCATCAATGGTGGATTTGATTGGATGGAACCTGCCGCTAGCGTAGGCACATACCTTCTCCATGGACTTGGGGTCATACTTTTGGGGCTTCCATTTACAAATTCCGCCCCATCCCGTCATACAGCCGTCGGTCTCAAGGATCATATAGCTGGCTTCTGGAGGTAATTCGAGATCCGGCAGCTTTTGCACCAAGGCCTTGATTTTTGCGACTAAGTCCCAATCTTGAGAGTTCCAGCGCCTTTCTCCCGTAGGACTTGTCTTTGCATAGAGTGGCCCGAGTAGAGTCCCTAGATTAGGGATATAGCTTCGGGCGTAATTCAAGATCCCGAGCCAGGCTCGGAGGCCTTTCATGGTGGTTAGTTCCTGTTCCTGGAAGTTTGCAATCTTCTTGATAATGTGGGGCTGCAGCTTGATTCGCTGATTGCCGAGTACTGCCCCCAAGAATTCTACTTCCGAGACTGCTATCTTCATCTTTGTTGGGCTCAGGATTAGCCCATTGGTTTGGCAGATCTGGAGCATGACCCTCAGATGTCGTTCATGCTCCGCTTCAGAGGAGGAGAAGACCAGAATGTCATCAATGTATACTGCAATAAAGTCTTCTGTCCCCTTGAAGCAACTGTCCATCTTCCGTTGGAATACGGCGGGTGCATTTTTCAGGCCAAATGGCATTACGAGCCATTCATAGAGGCCTTCTGGTACCCAGAATGCCGTCCATTCCACGGAGGCAGGATGCATAGCCACTTGATGAAAACCTGATTTCAGATCAAATTTTGAGTAAATGTGGCTTCTGCTTACCTTCCGTAAGATGGTGTTGATCCCAGGCAGGCTGTACTGATCCTTGTTGGTGAGATCATTTAGGCGCCGATAGTTGAAGACCATCCGCTCCTTGCCTTTGATCTCCTGGCCCGTTCGGGAATCAACTGTTGTACCGGAATTCACAATGATTGCAGTGGTGCGATGCCGGCTTCTGCTGGGGCGAATAAGGCCAAGATTCAGTAGTGCTTTCACATGCTTTGCATACGTAGCCTTGGCTTGCGGTGTAATATGCCTTAAGGGCCGGTCTTCGATAGTGAAATCTGGGTTTTTGATATCCAGGTGGCAGAGCACCTGGTTCTTGGACCAATATTTCAGTGGGTCCTCACCAATGTATCCCTGGCGTTTGAGTTCTTCAAGCAGGGAGCCAACACTGCTGGTGAAGCTTCGTGATGGCTGTTGGTCCGTTGCATACTGCACTAGCTCTTGTATTTGAATGTACTCATCCTCATCTAGATCCAGCTCTTCAATAGCTGCTGCAGTCGGTACAGATGGGAGAGTATGAATTGTGGTTACGTTTTTGTAGAACGTAACCGGATTTCCTTCGATGCGGACGCCGCCTTGCATGGCGCGGATGAAGTTGCAGCCAAGGATCATCTGGATATCCTCCCCCAACTTCATCGGGAAGGCATATGTGTAAGGGATCCGAAAGCCGTTTTCCCCAATCATCATGCGGCCGAATTTAAGCTTTTTATTGGCCGAAGTGCGGGAGGTGATGCCACTGAAATGCACGAGGAAGGGGTTGTCCTCCAGGGCATTGGCAGGAGCCGTTCCTTGGTCAATGCAGCAAGTTGTAGCCCCTGTGTCGAGGATTGCATTGACTTCAAATGGCACTATACGGGGAATATCGAACTTCACCTTAATGTTGTAGAGCATATTCTTCGTCCGCCGGGGTGGTGTTGTCACCCTCATGTCAGCTGAGAGGAGCCGTTGAGTAGTGTCGACGAGAAGTACGTTAAGGTCGTCGGTATCCGCTGGCTCATCCTCCTGCTGCTTTAGTGCTCCTTTTTCCCATTGGAGCTTTTGTATTTCCTTTTGCAAATCACTTCGCTCGAGCACCATGCGGTCAAGCTCCATGGTGGTATTTTCGAGCTCCTTGTGCTTCAGCCTCCAGTTTTCAGACTCACGTTGCCAGTGATGGCTTTCCTCTTGGGCAAGGAGGAGGCGTTGTTGAAGGGCCTCCTTCTCTTCACGGGCGAGAGTGAGCTGTTTTTGCAGCTGCCGCTTTTCCCTTTCACAAGTAGAAATGTAATTTTGTTGTTCAAGTAGTAAGTCATTGGGCTCATACCTTGGAAGGGCTGTCTGGGCCACTGGAACTCTTTTGCTGAAGTAGTACCAGCTGCATCTGCCGCATACTGTCAGCTTACAGCTTGGGCAGTGCATACGGTAGCACTTTTGGGAGGGTGCCTGGCAGCAAGAGCATCGTTCGTAAGCGTCAGGCACATCTTGATGTAATTCCCAAGTGTGGCTACACTCGTACTGTTGCTGTGAAACTTTGACCATGGCGCGGTAGCCTCCTGTCGGGCCAATCCACCAGGTCCTGTCGTCTTCCCGAAACATGAAAATCTTTTCTTCCTGTAAGATTGCCGTGTCCTCCTCCCCTTCAGAAATGCTATAGATGGCATCGCTAGGGTCATCGCCTTCTTGAACGGACACAATTTCGCAATCGGCAGGAAGGGCAAGCTGCTCGAACATGGCGACGCGCTTGACATTCTGTCGCTCATTGGGGCATTCTCGGGCAAAATGCCCTTCTTCTCCGCAGAGAAAGCATCTACACCTCCTGTTGCGGATGAGGTGCTTCTTCTTCTCGATGCGGGCATGCGAAGGATGTGGCTTCCCTTTGTAGGTTGTCGACCGCCGAACGCCCACCTTTCGTTGGGGTCGCTGATAATACCCCGGGATTGGAATGTCGTGACAGAACGACAAATCCTTGAGGGCCCGGGTAAAGGCTGCCTCCTTGCATGCTTCTTCCAGGTACTTGTAAGTAAATAGGACTCGAGGATAAACTCCGATGGTGTTACCTGGGTGTTTGGCTTCAAATGCTGCTTTGAGTTTCTTGCCAATAGAGCCAGGCATCTTTGACCAGAGTTTCTCTGAGAGCTCCGGGCCAGTGAATAACCGGCCAGTCCGAGATGCTACCTGCATATAGTCATTAAGGAAAGGAACGATATCCCGCAAATTCTGGCAGGATAACCGTTCCAGATCCCTGTAGGCTTCTTCTTGCATTGTTGTTGAGCCTTGGTAGGGATCTTCCAGGGTTAATATGTTCCGAATCTGTGAGAGGATGTTCTGCGTACCGTCAGCACCATCTGCATGATCCAACAGGTGCTGGTATTCCATGGGGTAGGCCATCCTCCACTGGATCCAGGCGAGCTTTTCAGACTCCCCAAGCAAGTTTTCAATAAATTTAGTCTTTGTCCGGGAATCTGTGAAACCCTGTAGAGCCACTGAATTTTTGGTGATGGACTCCCAACGCATGAAGACGTCGCTGAATTGCCCAATCTGGGGGGGCATAACAAAGATAGCCCCTGATTGCTGCTGGGCAGAAGGGAGGTTCCACCATTCTGAGGTATTCCTGGCTTTGAACCTCAGATTCTTGGGTTGGTAGTCGCCAAAGATTGGTCCTTGGCGTGGACCAGGCTCAGTAGGTCTCGCCGCTGGGGGGTAGTTAACAGGGCCCATGGTTGATTCCACTGGGGGCCTGTATTCGGAGACAATGGAAGAGGAGCAAAGCCGCTCCGTTGGCTTTGCTTGCTGTAGTGGTGCCGGTGGTGCCCGCTGGGGATACTCCATCCCCCAGTCTTCTTCTTCTAAAGTGGCAACGAGTTCTGTTTCTCCATCTGTATTTCCCAAACAAGTATAATATTGCAAATACTCACAATACTCA
This sequence comes from Trichopus zeylanicus subsp. travancoricus, assembly GCA_005019695.1. Taxonomy (NCBI): domain Eukaryota; kingdom Viridiplantae; phylum Streptophyta; class Magnoliopsida; order Dioscoreales; family Dioscoreaceae; genus Trichopus; species Trichopus zeylanicus. Next base: position 27,517 of record RXID01016596.1, read on the forward strand.
TCTGGGTCATGTTCAGCATCAGAGTTGCCTTCTTGGTTGGTCAGACGCCCCGTGGCTAGAAGGTGGGTGTTGTCACCAGTCCCTTCCTGCAGAGGTTCCATGGACCGGAGTACAGAGGCCCCTGGGCGTGTATCTCCTGCATGGGTTCCGCAAGTTGGACGCTGGCTCTCCCGTCCTTTGGGTCGCCACGTAAGATGCCCGTTTGCTGGCTGTTGTTGGGCAAAGCGGCGTCGCCACTTCTTAGCTGGCATCACCTTTCGAGGAGCCGGATGCTGAGGCTGCTTGCATCCTGTTATGATGGCAGGCTGCTGTCCTGGTAGGTCAGCTTCCAGATCGTCCCATCCCGTTGGTGTGGTAGGAAAGGGCGTGAAGAAGGACGGAGGAGCAGAATACTTGACATAATAGTCATATTTTCCGCTTGGTTCGCCCAAGGTGTCCCAAACTTCCTCCGTCGTCTCATCTGGAGCCTCTTCTTGAGTGAGGCTGGCAACAATCTCATCCTCAGTGGTGTCAGGAATAGAGGCATGATGGTTGAAGCTGAGTGAGATCCTCCCATCTAGGAGTGTCGTACTGGACACCTCGGTGGGTGTCAGGATAGGCAGGATTTGAGGGGGCTTCAGGAGCCAGTTTATCCCACACAGCTGTGCCGTCGAGTACCGTCGTCCAGGGAGGGCATGAACACCGTGACTTGCTAGATAGGCAGTGACTCCTGCGACTTCATATGCAAAGGCCACGTTTGGTGTGTTTGACAGCCTTCCGATCAGTCCTCGGGTAACGAGTAAGTTGGCCTCACCATGGTGCCATGTATCATAGCCCCGAGTTAGAATGGAGATTTGAACATTCCTGCAAAAATCTCCAATGGTCATCATGATATCGGGGATAATGTAAACTAATTGGCTCCCCTGCGTGAGATCAACTTCCATGGTGGCAATTAGTGCTTTATCACCCTGCCACCGATTGTCCCGGAACACGACGAGCGCCAGTGTTCCTTCTTCGTGTCGATGGAGCGCCTGCAGGAGTACCTGTGCATCTCCGACGCAACTGATGGACTCTTCCGAGCGGTGGATGTATACTCGGTGGTGCTCATCATCTGTTCTGGAATGGTAAAGGACTTCGGCAGGAGCTATAGCCGCGCGTTTTCGCATGGATTGGCGCAATTTCTCCTGCGGGTCCAGTTGCTGCTCTAAGACGTGTTGAGGGGAAGGTTGCCCCGTCAAGCGACGGACGATCCGCCGTGTTGCTTGTTGTGCAGTGTAGAGTCGTCGCTGATTTCGCCTATACCCCCGAATTTGGTCTTCGACCAGGGGCTGGG
>RXID01016597.1:0-12707 GCA_005019695.1 Trichopus zeylanicus subsp. travancoricus
AAGTAGCAGTAGTGGCAGTAGAATTAGTAGTAGTTGGAGCAGCAACAATAGTAGTAGTGGAAGTCATAGTAGTAGTCTTAGTAGCAGTAGTAGGAACAACAGTTGTAATAATAGCAGTACCAACAGTAGTAGCAATACTAGGAGAGGTGTTGGTAGTTTTTATTGTAGGTGAAGCAATAGTAGTAGCTATTGTTATTATCATAGTTGTTGTAGCAGTAGTACTTGTTTTAGCTGTAGTATTAATAGTAGTAGTTGTAGTAGTAGCAGTAGTAGAAGTAGTAGTGGCAATAGTAGTATTAGTTGCAGTACTAGTCCCAGTAATAGTATAGCGGTAGCAGCCCTAGTAGTAGTAGTAGTCGTAGTAGCCATAGTTTTAATAGCCGTGGATAGTGGAAAGTTACAGCCGCAGTTGACATTGGGTAGCATGCAGCAGCTTGTAGTAGAAGTAGTAGTGGTTGTAGTGTTTGTAGTTGTATTAGTGTGGTAAGCAATAGTGGTAGTAGTAGGAGGAGTCAGTTAGCCAGCAGTGTGCAGTATAGTATTAGTAGTTAGCATGTTTTAGTAGTTAGTAGTTAGGTAGTAGTATTGTTGTTGTGTAGCAGTACGCGTGAGTTAGTATTAGTAGTAGTAGTAGGGAGGTAGTAGTACCTAATAGTAAACAGAAAATATAAAGCAATTAGTAGTTAGTAGTAGTAGAGGAGTAGTAGTAGTAGAAGTAGTAGTATTAGCAATCGTAGTTCAGTAGCAACAATCGTTGTATATAGTGGTGTAGTATTAGTTGTATTGTAGTATTAAAAGCTTGCATAAGCGAAAGTAGTAGTAGTAGTATAGTGGTAGGTAGCAGTCAAGGGGTTAAGTTAGTAGCCAAATTGTAGCCGCTAGCAGCAGCAGCCCGTCGTCCGTAGTTAGTAAGTATGTTAGTCGTTAGTAGTAGTTTGAAGTAGGGTAGTCATGAGATGTTTTGTAGTGTAGTGTACGGTTCGATTCTTAGCAGCGTAGCGAGTAAGTAGTGTAGGATGTTTTAGTAGTAGTCTCGTCAGTAGTAGTAGTAGCAATGGGAGTAGTAGTAGTTGCAGTAGTAGCTATAGTAGTAGAAGAATTAGTTGTAGCAGAAGTAGCAGCAGTAGCAGTAGTGGTAGCAATAGTCATACTAGCAAGAGTAGCTATTGTAGGAGAAGTAGTGGCAGTAGTCTTAGTAGTAGTAGTAGTAGTTGTACCAATAGTCATAGGTGTAGCAGTAGCAGTCGTAGGAGAAGTACTGGTAGTTGTTATTTTAGGAGAAGTTGTAGTAGTTGTTATCATAGTAGTTATAGTTGTAGTATTAGTAATAGTAGTAGTAGTAAAAATTATCGTAGTAGTTATAGTAGTAGAAGTAGAAATAGCAGTAGAAGCAGTTGTAGAAATAGTCACAGTAATAGTATAAGTAGCAGTAGCAGCTATAACATAATTAGTAGTAGTCGCTGTAGTAGTGGAAGTAGTTGTAGTTGCACTAGTTGTAGCAGTAGGAGCAGCAGCAACAACTGTAGTAGTAGTAGTAGAAGTTGGAGTAGCAGCAATAATTGTAGCAGTTGTAGCAATAGTAGTGGTAATTGTAGTAGCAGTAGCTGAAGTAGTAATAGTAGAAGTAGTAGTCGTATTTGTTGTAGTAGTAGTTGTAGTAATAATGGTAAGAGTAGTAGTTGTAGTAGTAGTCATAGAAGTAGCAGTATTAGTAGTAGTAGTGGTAGTAGTAGTATCAGAAGCTGTAGCAGTAGCAGTAGTAGCAGTGGCAGTTCTAGTAGTAGAAGTAGTTGTAGTAGTAGTGGTAGGAGCACCAGAAGTAGCAGTCATAGTAGGAGTAGTAGCAGTAGTTGTGGTAGTGGTAATTATAGTAGTAATAGCAACATTAGTAGTTGTTGTAGTAGTAGTATTAGTAGCAGAACTATTAGTAGTGGTAGTAGTATTAGTAGCAAAACTATTTGTAGTGGTAGTAGTTATTGTTGTAGCAGCAATAGTAACCGTTATTGCAGTAGTAGCAATGGCTATAGTAGCTATTGTAGCGGACGTATTAGTATTAGTAGTAGTGGTAGGAGTGGTAGTAGAAGGAAAAGTACCAGTGGCAGTAGTTGTAGTTGGATCAGTTGCAGTGGTAGCAGTTGTAGCAGCAACAGTAGTAGTATTTGTAGTAGTAGTAGCAGTAGCAGTAGTATCAGTGGTAGTAGTAGTGGCAGTAGTAACAATAGTATCAGTGGTAGTAGCAGTAGTACTAGTATTATGATATGTAGTAGTAGTAGTAGAAGCTGTTGTAGTTCTAGCAGTAGGCGCAGCAGCGTTAGTAGTAGTTGTTGTAGTAGTAATAGCAGCAGTAGTCGTAGAGGAAGTTATAATAATAATATTAGTCGTAGCAGTAGTAGTAGTAGTAGGATCAATAGCAATAGTAGAAGTAGTAATAGTTGTTATGATTAGAGAATTAGTATTAGTAGTAGTAGTGAAAGTTGTAGCAGTAGTAATAGTAGTAGTTGTTGTAGAAGCAGTAGTATTAGTAGTAGAAGTAGCAGTAGCGGTTGAAGTAGTAGTCGCATTAGCGGTGGTATTATTAGTACTAGAAGTAGCAATAGTAGCGGTGGTAGCAGTAGTAGTAGTTGTTGTGGTATTAGCAGTTGTAGTAGTAGTAGTTGTTGTTGTTGTTGTTGTAGTAGTTGTAGTAGTAGTAGTAGCAGTAATAGTAGTAGCAAATGTAGCAGTGGTAGTAATAGTAGTCGCAATAGCAGTAGTAGCAGAAGTACTAGTAAGAGTACTAGTAGTAGTAGTAGTCATAGTAGTAGCCATTTTAGTAGCAATAGTTGTTGTAGTAGTTATTGTATTACGAGTAGCAGTTGTATTATCTGTTGAGCAGTAATCGCTATGTTAGTAGCAGCCAAAGTAGCAATAGTAGCAAAAGTAGTAGCAGCAGTAGTAGTAGTAGCAATTGCGATAGTGGTGGTAGTAGTATTAGTGGTTGTACTAGCAGAAATTGGTGTAGTTGTAGCTATAGTAGCAGTAGCAGTAGTGCAGTAGTAATGATCGTAGTTGAAGTAGAAGTAGTAGTAGCAATAACAATAGCAATTATAGTAGTAGTAGTAGTAGTATTAGGAGTAGGAGAATTTGTAGTAGTAATAGTAGTAGTAGCTGCAGCAGTGATAGTAGTAGTAGTAGTCATTGTAGTAGTAGTAGCCGTAGTAGTAGTAACAGTAGTAGTACTTGTTATAGTAGTAGTAGTTGTTGTTGTTGTTTAATACTAGTAGTAGTAGTAGTAGTAGCAGAAGTGGCAGTAGTAGGAGCAAAACAAGTAACTTAAGTAGTCGAAGTAAAAGTAGTAGTGGCAGTAGCAGTAGTAGTTGTGATAATAGCAGTAGTAGTTGTAGAGTAGTAGCAGCAGTAGCAATAATAGTACAAGTAATTGTAGTAGTAGTAGGAGGGGTAGCAATAACAGTAGTAGCAGCTGTAGTAGAAGCAGTAGTAGTAACAGTAGTTCTAGCAGCTGCAACAGTGGTAGCAGTTTTATTAGTAGTAGCTGTACTAGTACGAGCAGTAGTAGTAGAAGCAGGAGTAGTAGCAACAGTAGGAGGAGTAGTTGTTGTTGTTGTAGTCGTAGCAATAGTAGTAGTAGTAGCAGTAGGAGCAGTTGTGGTAGTAGCAGGAATAGTACCATTAGTAGTAGTAGTAGTAGTAGTAGCAATAGTAGTAGCAATCCCAAAAGGATCAGTAATAGTAGTAGCAGGACAGTACCAGCAGTAATTGTTGTAGTAGTAGTAATTGTTTTTGTTGTAGTCATAGTAGTAGTAGCAGTAGTCATAGTAGTAACAGTAGTAGTAATAGTAGTAGCCATACGAGTAGTGGTAGTAGTAGCAGAAGAGGTAGTAGCAGTATTAGTAGCAGCAGCAGCAGCAATAGTAGTAGTTATAGTGGTAGTGGCAATAGTAGTAGTAGCAGTAGTAGTAGTAGCAGTGCTAATAGTAGTAGTAATAGTTGTAACAAAAGTGTTAGCAGTTGTAGCAGCGGTAGTAGTAATAGAAGCAGCAATAGTAATAGTAGCTACGACATCAATAGCAACTGTAGCTGTAGCAGGAGTTGTAGCAGAAGTAGTAGAAGGAGTAGTAGTAGCAGCAACAATAGCAGTAGTAGTATGTGTTGTTGTTGTTGCCGTAGTAGTTGTAGTTTCAGAAGTAATAGTAGTAGTAGGAGGAGCAGCAATAGTAGCAGTACCAGCAGTTGTAGTAGTATTAGCAGCAGCAGAGGCGGTAGTAGTAGTAGCAGCAGCAGCAGTAATAGCAGCAATAGTGGGCGCAGTAGTCATATTTGCAGGAATAGTAGTGGCAACAGAAGTGGTAGTAGTAGTAGCAACAGTAGTAGTAATAGTAGTAGCAATCATAGAACCAGTAGTAGTTGTAGTGGTAGTAGTAGAAGTAGTACTAATAGCAGTAGAGGACTACTAGTAGTAGTAATTGCAGTTGTAGCAATTGTAGTAGTTGTGGTAGTAACAGTTGCTATAGCGACAATAGTAGCCATTGTAGTAGTAGTAGTAGTTGTTGTTATTGTTGTTATTGTTGTAGTAGTAGTATTAAAAGAAGTAATAGTAGTAGTAGAAGTGGTAGTGGTTGCAGTAGTAGTAGTAGTGGTTGTAGTTGTTGGAGTAGTTGTATTAGTGGTAGCATTAACAGTATTAGCAATAGTGTTAGTAGTAGTCATAGCAGTAGTAGTAGTAAAAGTAATTATAGTAATATTAGTAATAGTTGTAGTAGTATTGGCTGTAGCAACAGAAGTAGAAGGTGATGTAGTTGTAGTAGTACTAGTAGTAGTTGTTGTAGTAGTATTTGTACTAGTAGTAGCAATGGCAGTACTAATAGTAGTAGGAGTAGTAGTAGTTATAGTAGTAGTTAGAGTTGTAGCGATGGTAATAGTCGCAATAGTAGTTACAGCAGTAGTAGCTATAGTAGCAATAGTAGCTGTAGTACTAGTCGTAGGAGTAGCAGTAGTAGCAGTAGTAGTAGCAACAATAGTAGTAATAGTAGTAGTCGTGTCAAACGTAGCAGTAGTGGCAGTAGTACCAGTAGTAGCCATAGTAGTTTTTGTAGTAGTAGTAGCAATTGTAGCCATAGTAGTAGTGGTAGTAGTAGTAGTAGTAGTAGTAGTAGTAGTAGTGTTCGTAGATGTAGTAGTAGTAGCAGTAGCCATAGGAGTAATAGTAGTTTTAGTTGGCATAGCAGAAGTAGTCGCCACAGTAGCGGTAGTAGTGTACTGGTAGTAGTAGTTGCAACAATTGTAGTAGAAGCAGTAGTAGCAGTGGCAACAACAATATGAGTAGTAGTGGCATTAGAAGCAGCAGCAACAACAAGAGCAGTCATAGTAATAGTAGCAGTAGTGGCAGTAGAATTAGTAGTAGTTGTAGCAGCAACAATAGCAGGAGTAGAAGTCATAGTAGTAGTCTTAGTAGCAATAGAAGGAACAATAGTTGTAATAATAGCAGTACCTGTAGTAGTAGAAATACTAGGAGAGGTGTTGGTAGTTTTTATTGTAGGTGAAGCAATAGTAGTAGCTATTGTTATTATCATAGTTGTTGTAGCAGTAGTACTTATTTTCGCTGTAGTATTAATAGTAGTAGTTGTACTAGTAGCAGTAGTAGAAGTAGTAGTAGCAATAGTAGTAGTAGTTGCAGTACTAGTAGTAATAGTATTAGCGGTAGCAGCCATAGTAGTAGTAGTAGTAGTAGTAGCAATAGTTTTAATAACAGTGGAAGTTAAAGCCACGGTTGCAGTGGTAGCAGCAGCAGCAGCAGTAGAAGTAGCAGTGGTAGTAGTTGTAGTTGTATTAGTAGTGGTAGCAATAGTAGTAGTAGTAGGAGTAGTAGCAGCAGTTGCAGTCGTAGTAGGAGCAGTTTTAGTAGTAGTAGTGGTAGTAGTATTAGTTGTTGTTGTAGTAGTAGTAGTAGTACGAGTGGACGTATTAGTAGTAGTAGTAGGAGTAGTAGTACTAATAGTAAAAGAAATACTAATAGCAATAGTAGTAGTAGTAGTAGTAGGAGTAGTAGTAGTAGAAGTAGTAGTAGTAGCAATAGTAGTAATAGCAACAATAGTAGTATTAGGTGTAGTAGTATTAGTTGAAGTAGAAGTAGTAGTAGTAGTAACAATAGCAATTGTTGTAGTAGTAGTGGTAGTATTAGGAGTAGGAGAATTTATAGTAGTAATTGTAGTAGTAGCTGCAACAATGATAGTAGTAGTAGTAGTCATTGTACTAGTAGTAGCCGTAGTAGTAGTAATGCTAGTAGTACTAGTTGTAGTAGTAGTATTTGTTGTTTTTCTTTAATACTAGTTGTAGCAGTAGTAATAGAAGTAGTAGTTGTTGTAGTAGCAACAAGACCAGTTGTCGTAGTTGTAGAAGTTGTAGTAGTAATAGTAGTAGTAGCAAAACTAGTTGTAGTAGTAGTACTAGTAGTAGTAGCAGTAGTAGTAGTGCAAGTAATTGTCGTAGTAGTCATCATTGCAGTGGTGGTTGTAGTAGTAGTCATAGTTGTGGCTTTAGTAGCAAAAGTGATAGTTGCAGTAGTTGTAATAGTAGTAGAAGTAGTAGCCGTAGTAGTAGTAGTAGTTGCAATAGTACTTATCATAGTGGTAGCAGTCGTAGTGCTTGCAGAAGTAGATATCGTAGTAGCAGTGGTTGTAATAGCAATAGTGGTAGGAGTAGTAGTAGTAATACTTGTAGTTGTGCCAGTAGTAGTAGTAGTAGTAGCAGCAATAATAGTAGGAGAAACAGTAGTAGGTGCAGTAGTAGTACTCGCAGTAGTAGTAGCAGTTGTAGTTGTAGTAGTAGAAGTAGTAGTAGTAGTAGTAGTAGCAATTATTGTAGCAGTCATAGCAATAGTTGTCATAGTAGTAGTAGTAGTAGTAGAAGCGGTTGTAGAAGTAGTAGTAGTAACTGTAGTAACAAAAGTAGCAATAGCAGCAGTAGTAGTAGAAGTAGTTGTAGTAGTAATAAGAGTAGTAGTAGTAGTAGAAGTCGTAGTAGTAGTAGAAGCAGTAGTGGCAATATTAGCGGTTGTAGCAACAACAACTGTAGCAGTGGTAGCGGCAGTAGCAATAGTAGTAGTAGCAGTTGTAACAGTAGTAGTAGTAGTTGCAGGAGTCATAGCAATAGTCAATGTAATACTAGAAGTAGCATTAGTACTCGTGGTAGTAGTAGCAGTTCTAGCAGTAGCACCAAAGCTATAGTGGTAGTAGTAGTAGTAGTTATAGTAGTCGTAGTAGTAGTAGCAATAGTAGTTATAGTAGCGGAAGGAGAAGTAGCAGCAGCAGTAGTAGTAGTAGCAATAGCTGTAGTAGTAGTAGTAGCAATAGCTGTAGTAGTAGTAGCAGAAGAAGTAGTAGTTTAGTAATAGTAGTACAATAAGTAGTACTAGTAGTAGTAGTAGTAGTAGTAGTAGTAGTGTTAGTAGCAGTAGTAGTTTTAATAGCAACAGCAGTAGTAGTAGAAGCAATAGTAGTTGCAGAAGTAGTGGCAGAATTAGTTGTAGCAGTAGTAGAAGTGGCAGTAGTTAGAGCAGAAGCAGTAGCAGAAGTAGCCGTGGAAAAAGTAGCTATAGTAATAGTAGTAGCAGTAGTAGTAATTGTTGCTGTAGTTGTAGCAGCAGTAACAGCAATAGCAGCAGCAGCTGTAGTAGCAGTTGTAGTTGTAGTGATTGTTGTTGTTGTTGTTGGAGCTATAGTAGTCGTAGCAATAGTAGCAATAGTAGTAACAGTTGCCATAGTAGTAGCAATTGTAGTTGTAGTAGCTGTTGTAGTATGAGCAATAGTTGTAGAAACTGGAATAGTAGTAGCAGCAGTAGTATTAGCTGTTGTAGAAGTAGTAGTAGTAGTTGTGGTAGTTGTAGTAGCAGTAGTTGCAATAGTAGTTGTAGTAGTGGCCGCAGTAGTAGTAGTAGTTGTCATAGTATTAGTAGTAGTTAGAGCTGGAATTGTTGTAGTGGTAGTAGTAGCAGGAGCAATAGCAGTCATCGTAGGAGTATCTCCAGTAGTTGTAGTGGTAGTAGTACTAGTAGTAGAAGTAACAGTAGTAGTCGCAGCTATAGTAGCAGTAGTAGTAGTCACAGTTTTAGTAGAAGTAGCAATAGTAGTAGCAGTAGGAGAAAGAGCAGCAGTAGTTGTTGCTCAAGTTCTACCAGTAAAGGCAGTAGTAGTCGCAGTAGTAGTAGTCGTGGTTGTAGTTGTAGTTGTAGAAGTGGTAGGAGAAATAGTAGTAGTTGTACTAGTTCCATAAATAGTATTAGTAGTAGTTGTTGTAATAGAAGTCGTAATAGCAATAATCGTAGTTGTAGCAGAAGTAGTCGTAGAAGTACTATTAGCAATAGTAGTAGCAGTAATAGCATTAATAGTAGAACTAGTAGTAGCTGTAGTAGTAGTAGTTATAGTAACAATTGGAGTAGCAGTTGTAGTAGCAGTAGTAGTAACAATAGTTGTAGCAGAAGTAGTAGTGGTGGCAAAATAAGTAGTAGCAGAAGTAGTAGTAGTAGCAGAAGTAGCAATAGTAGCATTAATAGTAGAACTAGTAGTAGCTTTAATCTTAGTAGCTATAGTAGTAGTAGTAGTTGCAGTTGTAGTAGCAGTAGTTGTAGTAGAAGTAGTAGTAGTAGTAGTAGCAATAGTAGTAGTAGTTGTTGTAGTGGCATGGGTAGTAGTAGCAGTTGTAGTAATAATAGAAACAGCAGGAGTAGTAGTAGTAGTAGTAATAGAAGAAGTAGTAGCAGTAGTAGCGGGAGTAGTAGTAGTAGCAGTAGCGGCAATAATAGTAGCCGTGGTAGTAGCTATATTAGTAGTAGTAGTAGTAGTAGTACCAGCAGCGGTAGTAGTACTAGGAGAAGTTGTAGTGGTTGTTCTTGTAGGTAAGGTAGTAGTAGTTATTGTTGTTGTCGTAGTAGTCGTCACAGTAGTGCTAGTAGTAGTTGTCATAGTAATAGAAATAGTGGTAGTAGTAGCAGTTGAAGCAGTAGTAGAAGTAGTAATAGAAATAGTAGTAGCTATTTCAATAGTAGAAGTAGTAGCTATACTAGTATTGATAGTATTAGCGGTAGCAGCTGTAGCAGCAGTAGTAGTAGCACTAGTTGTAGAAGCAGTGGTAGTAGTAGTTGTAGTAATAGTTGAAGTGCCAGTAGCAGCTGTAGCATTAGTAGTAGTAGTAGTAGTAGTAGTAGTAGAAGTAGTAGCTGTAGCGCTAATTCTAGCAGTAGTAGTAGTAGCTATAGTAGTAGTAATATAAGTAGGATTGGTAGCAGCAATTGCAATAGTAGTAGCAGCAATAGTAGTAATAGTAGTAGGAGTAGCGGCAGGAGTAGTACAAGTAGTAGTAGTAGTATTTGTTGTAGCAGTAGTAGTACTAGCAGTAGTAGCAGTAGTAATAGTATTAGTAGTAGTAGCAATAGTAATAGAAGTCGTAATAGCAATAGTTGTAGTGGTAGCAGAAGTAGTAGTAGTAGTATCAGTAATAGCAGTTGCAGCAGTAGCATTAATAGTAGAATTAGCAGTAGCTATACTAGTACTACGGTAGTAGTAGTTGTAGTAGTAGCAGTTGTAGTATCCTTAGTAGTAGCTATAGTTATAGCGGAAGTAGTAGTAGTAGCAGAACTAGTAATTGTACCAGAAGTAGCAGTAGTAGCATTAATAGTGGAACTAGTAGTAGCTGTGGTAGTAGCAGTTGTAGCCGTAGCAGTAGTGGCAGTAGTAGTAGTTGTTGTTGTAATAGTAGTAGCAATAGCAGTAGTTATAATAGAAGTAGTGCTAGTAGCAATATTTGTTGTAGTAGTAGTAATGGCGAAACGAGCAGCAACAATAGTAGTGGTAGTAGTAACAGAAGTAGCAGTAGTAGTATTTATAATAGTATTAGTAGTATTGGTACTAGTAGTTCTACTTATCATAGTAGCAACGGTAGTAGTTGGAATAGTTATGGCAGTAATAGTGCTAGTAGAAGCAGCAACGGAAGTAGTAGTTATAGTAGCAGTAGCAATAGTAGTAGTAGTAGTAGTATTAGTCATACTAGCAATAGTAGTAATAGAAATAATTGTAGTAATAGTAGTAATAATTGTACTAGTCTAGGAGCAGAAGCAGTAGTAGTAGTAGTAGTGGGAGTAGTGAAAGTAGTAGTAGTGGTAGTAGTAGTCATAGTAGTACTAGTTGTTGTAGTGGTAGTAATAGGAGTAGTAGTGGTTGTAGTAATAGCAGTAGCAGTAGTAGCAACAGAAGTAGAAGTAGCAGTAGTAGTAACATTAGTAGTAGTATTGGAAATAGTACTATTAGTAGCCGTGTAGTAGTAGTAGTAGTCATTGTAGTAGTAGCAGAAGAAGAAGTAGTAGCAGCAGCAGCAGTAGTAGTAGTAGAAGTTGGAGTAGTGGGAGAAGTAGAAGCAGCACTCGTAGCCATTATGGTAGTTGCAGTGGAAGTTGTAGCAGTTGTACTACTACTTTTGCTACTACTAAGGCTACTACTTCTACGGCTAGTACTACTACTCCTACTTATGGTACTACTACTACTGGTACGACTAATACTACTACTATTATTACTACTACTGCTACTACTTCTGCTGCTACTGTTACTCGTAATACACCTACCAAAACTATTACTATTACTAATAGTACTACTACGATTACTACTACTACTATAATTTTACTACTACTACTACTAGTCCTCCTCCTACTACTATTACTAGTATTACTATTGCAAATAATACATCTACTTCTACATCCACAAGTACTACTATAGCTATTGTTGCCGCAAATGCTGCTACTACTACTGCTACTATTACTATTGTTGCTACTATTATTGCTACTACTACTGCTATGATTACTACTGCAACTACTACCCCGGCCACGAGTGCCGCTGCAACTTCTACAACTACTACAACTACTACCTCTACAACTACTACTATGATGGCTACTACTACTATCACTATTGCTACACTACTACTACTACAACAACAACTACTACTACTACTGCTAATACTAGTACTACTTTTACTACTACTACAACAACTACTACTATTGATGCTACTGCTACTACTATTGCTACTACTGTTACTAGTGCTACTGCTACTACTTCTACCACTACTACCACTACTACCACTAACTACAACTACTACTGCTGCTACTACTAGTACTGCTTCTACTAATACTACTTCTACTGCTACTACTGCTACTGCTACTACTACTACTACTACTACAACTACTACTACTTTTACTATTGCCTTGACTACTTCTACTATTACAACAACTATTGCCACTACAACCACTACTGCTATTACTACTAGTACTAATACAACTACTGCTACTGCTACTACTGCGTCTGCAACAATAGCTACTACCATTACTACTACAACTACTTCAACCACAACTACTACTTCTACAACTACTACTACTACTACTACTACTACGACTACTACTATTATAGATACAACTGCTACTACTGCTACTGCTTCAACTACTACTACTAATGTTGTTATAGCAACTCCTGCTTCAACTACTAATACAACTACTACTACCACTACTGCCACGACACCTACTATTACTTCTCCTACTGCCACTACTACTAGCACTGCAACTACTACTACTACTACTACTACTACTATTGCTACAGTTGCTACCAATAGTATGACTTCTACAACTACTTCTACTGCAACAACTACTACTACTACTACTACTTCTCCTACAACTATAGCAACTACTACTACTACTACCTCTCCTACAACTACTGCTACAGCTACTACTACTACTACTAGAACGTTTGCTACAGCTAATATCATAACTTGTACTACTACTACTACTGTTGTTGCTACTATAACTACTTCCACAACTACTACAGCTGCTGCTTCTCCTCCTCCTCCTCCTCCTACTACTACTACTACTGTTATTGCTACTCTAACTACTTCTCATACTACTATAGCTACTGTTGCTACTACTACTTCTACTACTAGTTCTACTGCTGCACTACTTTTATTACTATTGCTACTATAATTATCGATGTTGATACTTTTACTACTATGACTACTGTGGCTGCTGCTGCTGTTGCTTCTACTACTACTACTATTGCTGCTGCTGTTGCTTCTACTATTACAGCAACTGATTCTACTACTACTACTACTACTACTACAACTACTGTAGTAGTAATAGTACTACTTCTATATTTACTTCTACTACTACTACTAATACTACTACTACTTCTCCTACAATTATAATAATACTAGTAGTAAGAGTAGGAGTAGTTGTATTAGTAGTAAGTGTAGGAGTAGTTGTAGTAGCAGTAGGAGTGCTTGTAGTCATAGCAATAGTAGTAGCAGTAGTAGTAGTAGAAGTAGTAGCAGTAGCAGCAGTAGTAGTAGAAGCAGTAGTAGTAGCAGTACAAGTAGTAGTAGTGGTAGTGGCAATAATGGCAGTAGTAGTAGCGTCAAAGGTAGTACCCGTAGTACTAGTGGTGGAAGTAGTGGAAGCGATAGCATTAGTAATGGATGTAGAGTAGAAGCAATAGTAGCACTAGGAGTAGCAGTAGTTGTTGCAGCAACAACAACAACAGTAGCAAGAACAGTAGCAGCAGCGACCGTAATAGTTATAGTAGTAGTAGTAGTGGAAAAAGTAGTAGGAGTGTTAGTAGCAGTAGCAGCAGTAGCGATAGTTGTTGTATTAGCTATAGAAACTGCAGTAATAGTAGTAGATGTAG
>RXID01016598.1:0-12146 GCA_005019695.1 Trichopus zeylanicus subsp. travancoricus
TTTCAGAGCTTTTTCTTTGTTATTTTGTACTTTCACCGGTTTTCTACATATTTTGCAAATTTAACGTGTCTTGTATTTTATTTACTTTGAAGCATTTTTTTCCTCAATTTTTGAACTTTCAAGGGAGATTTCCTCATAATTTTTTATATTTTTGGAAAATTTTATGGTTTTCCATAATTGCATAATTTTTCTGTGCTTTTGTTCCTCCTTCTAAGAATTTAATTTATTTGCATATGCCACTTTGAAAAAAATTCAAAGTTGCTCGGAAAACATCCCTTAAAATTGAAAATACATATTTAACCTCGTAACGTAGCAAGTTAAATTGAAGTAAAGTATTTTTAAAACTTATTTTGGGCTTTTACAAATTATCTGTAATTATTGCATATTTAAAAAATTTTGTATTTTTTTTACGTTCATGGGTTATTTTTAAGTTTTTGAACTTTCGAGTGTGGGTTTTCACATATCTTTATATTTTTTGGGAATTTTATGATTTTCTATACTTTGAAAAATTTTCTGTGATTTTTTGCCTCATTTGAAAATTTCAATTTACTTGCGTACACCGCTCAAAAAAATTCAAACTTTCTTGGAAAACTTATCTAAAAAATGAAAATACATATTACCCGCGTAAGGAAAAAAATTCGAAAGCAATAAAGTACTGCAAAAAACTATTTTGCCTCATAAATCAAAAAATTAAATCGCATATTCAATAAAGAAAAGAACTGATTTTCACTGATACGTCTCTTTCAAAAAACGATTTTCATATTTAACCTGAAAGAACTTAATTTTCGAATATAAACCGCTTTGAAAGTAGAAAATTACGTAGAGAAAAGTTTTTGCCATATATATCTCTTAAGAACTAAAATGGAAGACTCAATCTGAAATTTTACTTATCGCATATATACCCCTTTAGAGAACGAAATGCATATTTAAAAGAGAATTTTTATGGTTTTTTGTAGTTTCAGGGATTTTTTCTCCTTTCATGAAGTTTGAGGGTTCTTTTAAGATTTCCATGATTTTATGTACTTTGGGAGGGTTTTTGGTGATATTTTCTATTTTTACCAATTCTCTACATTTTTTGCAAAATTAATGAATTTTGAAATATTTTTTTTATGTTTTTGAGCTTTCAACGGGAGTTTTTTATGGCTTATTATATTTTTCTGGAATTTTATGATTTTTTCTTACTGTCATAACTTTTTCTAATGCATTTGTTTTTTTCCTTCCTAAGTCAAGATGCATTTCGTTGCGTGCCACTTAACAAAAATTCAATCTTGCTCGGAAAACTTACTTACAAAATGAAAATTCATATTTAACCTCATACTGTGAAAAATTCAAAAGAAGTCGAGTATTTTAAAAACATATTTATCCTCATAATCTGAAAAAATAAAATCGCTGATTCGATTAGAAAACCCTGATTTTTACATATATGACTCCTACAAAAAGAAATTTTCATATTTAACCTTAAAGGGCTTAATTTTCGCATATATACCGTTTTGAAAAAAGAAAATTAACCAGAAAACTATTTTGGACATATATACCTCTGAAAAATTGAAATTCAAGACTCAATTTCAAAATCTTAATTATCGCATATATACCCCTTTAGAGAATGAAATGCATATTCACAACATAATTTTTTAAAAAAAATTTTATAGTTTCTAGGATTTTTTTTATATTTTCACGAAGTTTAAGGAGTTTTTTGGGATTTCTCTAATTTCACGGAGTTTCAGAGCTTTTTCTTTGTTATTTTGTACTTTCACCAGTTTTCTACATATTTTGCAAATTTAACGTATCGTGTTTTTTATTTACTTTGAAGCATTTTTTTTCTCAATTTTTGAACTTTCAAGGGAGATTTCTTCATAATTTTTTTATATTTTTAGAAAATTTTATGGTTTTCCATACTTTCATCATTTTTCTGTGATTTCTTTCCTCCTTCTAATAATTTAATTTATTTGCATATGCCACTTAAAAAAAAATTCAAAGTTGCTCGGAAAACATCCCTTAAAATTGAAAATACATATTTAACCTCGTAACGTAGCAAGTTAGAATGAAGTAAAGTATTTTTAAAACTTATTTTGCGCTTTTACAAATTATCTGTAATTTTTGCATATTTAATAAATTTTGTATTTTTTTACGTTCAAGGGATGTTTTTAGGTTTTTGAACTTTCGAGGGAGGGTGTTTATATATCTTTATATTTTGTGGGGATTTTATGGTTTTCTATACTTTGAAGTATTTTCTGTGATTTTTTGCCTCATTTGAAAATTTCAATTTACTTGCGTACACCGCTTAAAAAAATTCAAACTTTCTTGGAAAACTTATCTAAAAAATGAAAATACATATTACCCGCGTAAGGAAAAAAATTCGAAAGCAATAAAGTACTGTAAAAAATTATTTTGCCTCATAAATCAAAAAATGAAATCGCATATTCAATAAAAAAAAGAACTGATTTTCACTTATACGTCTCTTTGAAAAAACGATTTTCATATTTAACCTGAAAGAACTTAATTTTCGAATATAAACCGCTTTGAAAGTAGAAAATTACGTAGAGAAAAGTTTTTGGCATATATATCTCTTAAGAACTAAAATGGAAGACTCAATCTGAAATTTTTCTTATCGCATATATACCCCTTTAGAGAACGAAATGCATATTTAAAAGAGAATTTTTATGGTTTTTTGTAGTTTCAGGGATTTTTTCTACTTTCACGAAGTTTGAGGGTTCTTTTAAGATTTCCACGATTTTATGGACTTTGGGAGGGTTTTTGGTGATTTTTCTTTGTTTTAACAATTTCTCTACATGTTTTGCAAAATTAATGAATTGAAAAATAGTTTGTTTTATGCGGTATTAGATTGTTTAATGGAAGTTTTATGATGTTCTATACTGGTCCATATATTTCCTATGATTTTTTTTTTCCTAATTCGAAGATTCTAATTTCCTTGCGTGCCACTTAAAAAAAATTCAATCATGCTTGGAAAACTTACTTACGAAATGAAAATTCATATTTAACCTCATAATGTGAAAATTCAAAAAACGTCGAGTATTTTAAAACCATATTTATCCTCATAATCTGAAAAAAAATAAAATCACTGATTCGATTAGAAAACCCTAATTTTTACATATATGACTCCTACAAAAACATAATTTCATATTTAACCTTAAAGGGCTTAATTTTCGCATATATACCGTTTTGAAAAAAGAAAATTAACCAGAAAACTATTTTGGACATATATACCTTTGAAAAATTGAAATTGAAGACTCAATTTCAAAATCTTAATTATCGCATATATACCCCTTTAGAGAATGAAATGCATATTCAGAACATAATTTTTTTAAAAAATTTTTATAGTTTCTAGGATTTTTTTTATATTTTCACGAAGTTTAAGGAGTTTTTTTGGGATTTCTCTAATTTCACGGAGTTTCAGAGCTTTTTCTTTGTTATTTTGTACTTTCACCAGTTTTCTACATATTTTGCAAATTTAACGTATCTTGTATTTTATTTACTTTGAAGCATTTTTTTCCTCAATTTTTGGACTTTAAAGGTAGATTTCCTCATAATTTTTTATATTTTTGGAAAATTTTATGGTTTTCCATACTTGCATAATTTTTTTGTGATTTTGTTCCTCCTTCTAAGAATTTAATTTATTTGCATATGCCACTTTGAAAAAAATTCAAAGTTGCTCGGAAAACATCCCTTAAAATTGAAAATACATATTTAACCTCGTAACGTAGCAAGTTAAATTGAAGTAAAGTATTTTTAAAACTTATTTTGGGCTTTTACAAATTATCTGTAATTATTGCATATTTAAAAAATTTTGTATTTTTTTTACGTTCATGGGTTATTTTTAAGTTTTTGAACTTTCGAGTGTGGGTTTTCATATATCTTTATATTTTTTGGGAATTTTATGATTTTCTATACTTTGAAAAAATTTTTGTGATTTTTTGCCTCATTTGAAAATTTCAATTTACTTGCGTACACCGCTTAAAAAAATTCAAACTTTCTTGGAAAACTTATCTAAAAAATGAAAATACATATTACCCGCGTAAGGAAAAAAATTCGAAAGCAATAAAATACTGCAAAAAATTATTTTGCCTCATAAATCAAAAAATGAAATCGCATATTCAATAAAAAAAAGAACTGATTTTTCACTTATACGTCTCTTTCAAAAAACGATTTTCATATTTAACCTGAAAGAACTTAATTTTCGAATATAAACCGCTTTGAAAGTAGAAAAATTACGTAGAGAAAAGTTTTTGGCATATATATCTCTTAAGAACTAAAATGGAAGACTCAATCTGAAATTTTACTTATCGCATATATACCCCTTTAGAGAACGAAATGCATATTTAAAAGAGAATTTTTATGGGTTTTTGTAGTTTCAGGGATTTTTTCTACTTTCATGAAGTTTGAGGGTTCTTTTAAGATTTCCACGATTTTATGGACTTTGGGAGGGTTTTTGGTGATATTTTCTATTTTTACCAATTCTCTACATTTTTTGCAAAATTAATGAATTTTGAAATTTTTTTTTTCTGTTTTTGAGCTTTCAAGGGAGTTTTTTATGCTTTATTATATTTTTATGGAATTTTATGATTTTCTATACTGTCATAATATTTCTATGATTTTTTTTCCTAATTCAAAGATTCTAATTTCCTTGCGTGCCACTTAAAAAAAAATTCAATCATGCTTGGAAAACTTACTTACAAAATGAAAATTCATATTTAACCTCATAATGTGAAAAATTCGAAAAAAGTCGAGTATTTTAAAAACATATTTATCCTCATAATCTGAAAAAATGAAATCGCTTATTCGATTAGAAAACCCTGATTTTTACAAATATGACTCCTACAAAAAGAAAATTTCATATTTAACCTTAAAGGGCTTAATTTTCGCATATCTACCGTTTTGAAAAAAAAAAATTAACCATAAAAATATTTTGGACATGTATACCTCTGAAAAATTGAAATTGAAGACTCAATTTCAAAATCTTAATTATCGCATATATACCCCTTTAGAGAATGAAATGCATATTCAAAACATAATTTTTTAAAAAAATTTTTATAGTTTCTAGATTTTTTTTATAGTTTCACGAAGTTAGAAGGAGTTTTTTTGGGATTTCTCTAAGTTCAACGGAGTTTTCAGAGCTTTTTCTTTGTTTATTGTGTTACTTTCAATCATTCCAACACCAGTTTCTACATTATTTTGCAAATTTAACGTATCGTGTATTTTATTTACTTTGAAGCTTTTTTTTTCTCAATTTTTGAACTTTCAAGGGAGATTTCTTCATAATTTTTTTATATTTTTAGAAAATTTTATGGTTTTCCATACTTTCATTTTTTTTCTGTGATTTCTTTCCTCGCTCTAATAATTTAATTTATTTGCATATGCCACTTAAAAAAAAATTCAAAGTTGCTCGGAAAACAGCACCTTAAAATTGAAAAACAGATTAACCTCGTAACGGAGCAAAGGTAAATTGAGTAAAGTAGTTGGTAAAACTTATTTTGGCGCTTTTGACAAAAGTATCTGTAATTATGTGCATATATTTAATAAATTTTGTATTTTTTTACGTTCAAGGGATGATTTTAGGTTTTTGAACTTTCGAGTGTGGGTTTTCATATATCTTTATATTTTTTGGGAATTTTATGATTTTCTATACTTTGAAAAATTTTCTGTGATTTTTTGCCTCATTTGAAATTTTCAATTTACTTGCGTACACCGCTTAAAAAAATTCAAACTTTCTTGGAAAACTTATCTAAACAATGAAAATACATATTACCCGCGTAAGGAAAAAAATTCGAAAGCAATAAAGTACTGCAAAAAATTATTTTGCCTCATAAATCAAAAAAGGAAATCGCATATTCAATAGAAAAAAGAACTCATTTTCACATATATGTCTCTTTCAAAAAAAATTTTTCATATTTCACCTGAAAGAACTTAATTTTGGAATATAAACCGCTTTGGAAGTGGGAAATTACGTAGAGAAAAGTTTTTGGCATATATATCTCTTAAGAACTACAATGGAAGACTCAATCTGAAATTTTACTTATCGCATATATACCCCTTTAGAGAACGAAATGCATATTTAAAAGAGAATTTTTATGGTTTTTTGTAGTTTCAGGGATTTTTTCTGCTTTCATGAAGTTGGAGGGTTCTTTTAAGATTTCACACGATTTTATGGACTTTGGAGGTTTTGGTGAGATTTTCGCTATTTTTTAATAACCAATTCTCTACATTTTTTGTGCAAAATTAAATGAATTTTGAAATATTTTTATTTATTTTTTATGTTTTTAGGTTTGAGCTTTCAAGGGAGGTTTTTTTATGCGTTATTATATTTGTAAGGGAGTGGAATCATTTTCTATAGCTGGCATAATAGTATCTATGATTTTTTTCCTAAAGTCTTGCGTGCCACTTAAAAAAAATTCAATCATGCTTGGAAAACTTACTTACAAAAAGAAAATTCATATTTAACCTCATAATGTGAAAAATTCGAAAAAAGTCGAGTATTTTAAAAACATATTTATCCTCATAATCTGAAAAAATGAAATCGCTTATTCGATTAGAAAACCCTGATTTTTACAAATATGACTCCTACAAAAAGAAAATTTCATATTTAACCTTAAAGGGCTTAATTTTCGCATATATACCGTTTTGAAAAAAAAAAATTAACCATAAAAATATTTTGGACATGTATACCTCTTAAAAATTGAAATTGAAGACTCAATTTCAAAATCTTAATTATCGCATATATACCCCTTTAGAGAATGAAATGCATATTCAGAACATAATTTTTTTTAAAAATTTTTATAGTTTCTAGGATTTTTTTTATATTTTCACGAAGTTTAAGGAGTTTTTTGGGATTTCTCTAATTTCACGGAGTTTCAGAGCTTTTTCTTTGTTATTTTTTACTTTCACCAGTTTTCTACATATTTTGCAAATTTAACGTATCTTGTATTTTATTTACTTTGAAGCATTTTTTTCCTCAATTTTTGAACTTTCAAGGGAGATTTCCTTCCTCATAATTTTTTTATATTTTTTTTGGAAAATTTTTATGTTTTTCCATACTTTTTGCATAATTTTTCTGGGATTTTGTTCCTCCTTCGAAAATTTAAGTATTTGCATGCCAACTTTGAAAAAAAATTCAAAGTTTGCCGGAAAAACATCCCTTATAAATGAAAATACGATATTTAACCAAACCTCGTAACGTAGCAAGTTAAATTGAAGTAAAGTATTTTTAAAACTTATTTTGCGCTTTTACAAATTATCTGTAATTATTGCATATTTAATAAATGTTGTATTTTTTTACGTTCAAGGGATGTTTTTAGGTTTTTGAACTTTCGAGTGTGGGTTTTCATATATCTTTATATTTTTTGGGAATTTTATGATTTTCTATACTTTGAAAAATTTTCTGTGATTTTTTGCCTCATTTGAAAATTGCAATTTACTTGCGTACACCGCTTAAAAAAATTCAAACTTTCTTGGAAAACTTATCTAAAAAATGAAAATACATATTACCCGCGTAAGGAAAAAAATTCGAAAGCAATAAAGTACGGCAAAAAATTATTTTGCCTCATAAATCAAAAAATGAAATCGCATATTCAATAAAAAAAAGAACTGATTTTCACTTATACGACTCTTTCAAAAAACGATTTTCATATTTAACCTGAAAGAACTTAATTTTCGAATATAAACCGCTTTGAAAGTAGAAAATTACGTAGAGAAAAGTTTTTGGCATATATATCTCTTAAGAACTAAAATGGAAGCCTCAATCTGAAATTTTACTTATCGCATATATACCCCTTTAGAGAACGAAATGCATATTTAAAAGAGAATTTTTATGGTTTTTTGTAGTTTCAGGGATTTTTTCTACTTTCATGAAGTTTGAGGGTTCTTTTAAGATTTCCACGATTTTATGGACTTTGGGAGGGTTTTTGGTGATATTTTCTATTTTTACCAATTCTCTACATTTTTTGCAAAATTAATGAATTTTGTAATATTTTTTTTATGTTTTTGAGCTTTCAAGGGAGTTTTTTATGCTTTATTATATTTTTATGGAATTTTATGATTTTCTCTACTGTCATAATATTTCTATGATTTTTTTGCCTAACTCAAAGATTCTAATTTCCTTGCGTGCCACTTAAAAAAAAATTCAATCATGCTTGGAAAACTAACTTACAAAATGAAAATTCATATTTAACCTCATAATGTGAAAAATTTGAAAAAAGTCGCGTATTTTAAAAACATATTTATCCTCATAATCTGAAAAAATGAAATCGCTTATTCGATTAGAAAACCCTGATTTTTACAAATATGACTCCTACAAAAAGAAAATTTCATATTTAACCTTAAATGGCTTAATTTTCGCATATCTACCGTTTTGAAAAAAAAAAATTAACCATAAAAATATTTTGGACATGTATACCTCTGAAAAATTGAAATTGAAGACTCAATTTCAAAATCTTAATTATCGCATATATACCCCATTAGAGAATGAAATGCATGTTCAAAACATAATTTTTTAAAAAAATTTTTATAGTTTCTAGGATTTTTTTTATATTTTCACGAAGTTTAAGGAGTTTTTTGGGATTTCTCTAATTTCACGGAGTTTCAGAGCTTTTTCTTTGTTATTTTGTACTTTCACCAGTTTTCTACATATTTTGCAAATTTAACGTATCTTGTATGTTATTTACTTTGAAGCATTTTTTTCCTCAATTTTTGAACTTTCAAGGGAGATTTCCTCATAATTTTTTATATTTTTGGAAAATTTTATGGTTTTCCATACTTGCATAATTTTTCTGTGATTTTGTTCCTCCTTCTAAGAATTTAATTTATTTGCATATGCCACTTTGAAAAAAATTCAAGTTGCTCGGAAAACATCCCTTAAAATTGAAAATACATATTTAACCTCGTAACGTAGCAAGATAGAATGAAGTAAAGTATTTTTAAAACTTATTTTGCGCTTTTACAAATTATCTGTAATTATTGCATATTTAATAAATTTTGTATTTTTTTTACGTTCATGGGTTATTTTTAAGTTTTTGAACTTTCGAGTGTTGGTTTTCATATATCTTTATATTTTTTGGGAATTTTATGATTTTCTATACTTTGAAAAATTTTCTGTGATTTTTTGCCTCATTTGAAAATTTCAATTTACTTGCGTACACCGCTTAAAAAAATTCAAACTTTCTTGGGAAACTTATCTAAAAAATGAAAATACATATTACCCGCGTAAGGAAAAAAATTCGAAAGCAATAAAGTACTGCAAAAAACTATTTTGCCTCATAAATCAAAAAATGAAATCGCATATTCAATAAAGAAAAGAACTGATTTTCACTTATACGTCTCTTTCAAAAAACGATGTTCATATTTAACCTGAAAGAACTTAATTTTCGAATATAAACCGCTTTGAAAGTAGAAAATTACGTAGAGAAAAGTTTTTGGCATATATATCTCTTAAGAACTAAAATGGAAGACTCAATCTGAAATTTTACTTATGCGCATAGATACCCTTAGAGAATGAAATGCAATATTTAAAAGAGTAATTTGTTATGGTTTTTTTGAGTTTTCATCAGGGATTTTTTTCTCTACTTTCACAATTTTCATGAAGTTTGAGGGTTCTTTTAAGATTTCCACGATTTTATGGACTTTTGGGAGGGTTTTTTGGTGATATTTCTATTTTTAATTAAACCAATTCTCTACATTTTTTTGTGTGCAAAATTAATGAAGTTTGAAATATTTTTTTATGCTTTATTATATTTTTATGGAATTTTATGATTTTTTCTATACTGTCCTAATATTTCTATGATTTTTTTTCCTAATTCAAAGATTCTAATTTCCTTGCGTGCCACTTAAAAAAAAAATTCAATCATGCTTGGAAAACTTACTTACAAAATGAAAATTCATATTTAACCTCATAATGTGAAAAATTCGAAAAAAGTCGAGGATTTTAAAAACATATTTATCCTCATAATCTGAAAAAATAAAATCGCTGATTCGATTAGAAAACCCTGATTTTTACGTATATGACCCCTACAAAAATAAAATTTCATATTTAACCTTAAAGGGCTTAATTTTCGCATATATACCGTTTTGAAAAAAAAAATTAACCAGAAAACTATTTTGGACATGTATACCTCTCAAAAATTGAAATTGAAGACTCAATTTCAAAATCTTAATTATCGCATATATACCCCTTTAGAGAACGAAATGCATATTCAAAACATAATTTTTTTAAAAAATTTTTATAGTTTCTAGGATTTTTTTTATATTTTCACGAAGTTTGAGGAGTTTTTTGGGATTTCTCTAATTTCACGGAGTTTCAGAGCTTTTTCTTTGTTATTTTGTACTTTCACCAGTTTTCTACATCTTTTGCAAATTTAACGTATCTTGTATTTTATTTACTTTGAAGCATTTTTTTCCTCAATTTTTGAACTTTCAAGGGAGATTTCCTCATAATTTTTTATATTTTTGGAAAATTTTATGGTTTTCCATACTTGCATAATTTTTCTGTGATTTTGTTCCTCCTTCTAAGAATTTAATTTATTTGCATATGCCACTTTGGAAAAAATTCAAAGTTGCTCGGAAAACATCCCTTAAAATTGAAAATACATATTTAACCTCGTAACGTAGCAAGTTAAATTGAAGTAAAGTATTTTTAAAACTTATTTTGCGCTTTTACAAATTATCTGTAATTATTGCATATTTAATAAATTTTGTATTTTTTTTACGTTCATGGGTTATTTTTTAGGTTTTTGAACTTTCGAGTGTGGGTTTTCATATATCTTTATATTTTTTGGGAATTTTATGATTTTCTATACTTTGCAAAATTTTCTGTGATTTTTTGCCTCATTTGAAAATTTCAATTTACTTGCGTACACCGCTTAAAAAAATTCAAACTTTCTTGGAAAACTTATCTAAAAAATGAAAATACATATTACACGCGTAAGGAAAAAAATTCGAAAGCAATAAAGTACTGCAAAAAATTATTTTGCCTCATAACTTGAAAAAGGAAATCGCATATTCAATAGAAAAAAGAACTCATTTTCACATATATGTCTCTTTCAAAAAAATTTTTTCATATTTCACCTGAAAGAACTTAATTTTCGAATATAAACCGCTTTGGAAGTGGGAAATTACGTAGAGAAAAGTTTTTGGCATATATATCTCTTAAGAACTAAAATGGAAGACTCAATCTGAAATTTTACTTATCGCATATATACCCCTTTAGAGAACGAAATGCATATTTAAAAGAGAATTTTTATGGGTTTTTGTAGTTTCAGGGATTTTTTCTACTTTCATGAAGTTTGAGGGTTCTTTTAAGATTTCCACGATTTTATGGACTTTGGGAGGGTTTTTGGTGATATTTTCTATTTTTACCAATTCTCTACATTTTTGGCAAAATTAATGAATTTTGAAATATTTTTTTTATGTTTTTGAGCTTTCAAGGGAGTTTTTTATGCTTTATTATATTTTTATGGAATTTTATGATTTTCTATACTGTCATAATATTTCTATGATTTTTTTTCCTAAGTCAAAGATTCTAATTTCCTTGCGTGCCACTTAAAAAAAAAATTCAATCATGCTTGGAAAACTTACTTACAAAATGAAAATTCATATTTAACCTCATAATGTGAAAAATTCGAAAAAAGTCGAGTATTTTAAAAACATATTTATCCTCATAATCTGAAAAAATGAAATCGCTGATTCGATTAGAAAACCCTGATTTTTACAAATATGACTCCTACAAAAAGAAAATTTCATATTTAACCTTAAAGGGCTAAATTTTCGCATATATACCGTTTTGAAAAAAAAAATTAACCAGAAAACTATTTTGGACATGTATACCTCTCAAAAATTGAAATTGAAGACTCAATTTCAAAATCTTAATTATCGCATATATACCCCTTTAGAGAATGAAATGCATATTCAGAACATAATTTTTTTAAAAAAATTTTATAGTTTCTAGGATTTATTTTATATTTTCACGAAGTTTAAGGAGTTTTTTGGGATTTCTCTAATTTCACGGAGTTTCAGAGCTTTTTCTTTGTTATTTTGTACTTTCACCAGTTTTCTACATCTTTTGCAAATTTAACGTATCTTGTATTTTATTTACTTTGAAGCATTTTTTTCCTCAATTTTTGAACTTTCAAGGGAGATTTCCT